>CABHPQ010139184.1:17479-43988 GCA_902168405.1 Peromyscus aztecus
TGTGTGTGTGTGTGTGTGTGTGTGTGTGTGTGTGTGTGTGTGTGTGTGTGTACCATAGCACACATGTGAAGGTAGAGGACAATTTGGAGAATCACTTCTTTCCTTCTATGTGGTTCCAGGGGTCAAATGTGGGGATGGGCTGGAGAAATGGTGCAGGGTTAAGAGGTCATATTCCTTTGGAAAGGCCTAGAGTTCAGTTGCCAGCACTCAACTTGGTCAGCCAACAACCACCTGTAACTCCACTCCCAGGGAATCTGACACACTCTTCTGGCTTCTGTGGGTACTACATTCACATGCATAATTCCACACATAGACATACATGTATACATACAGTTATAAATAAATATTTCTTGAGATACGGTGTGTAGCTCTGGCTACACTGGAACTCACTACATAGACCGGGTTGCCTGAAACTCAGAGATACCTGTCTGCTTCTGCCTGTGGAGTCCTGGAATTTTTGACTGTCCTCTGGTGATTTACCCCTTCTTTTTCCCTTAGGGAAAAATTAGCCATTGGATGTCGCCAGCTGATTGAGATGGAGTATACCATGCAGCAGTGCAATGCATCTGTCTATATGGAGGCCAAAAACAGAGGATGGTGTGAAGACATGTTCAACAACAGGACCTAATTTCTTGAAGAATGGTATCTATCATCATGAGTAATGCAGTAACTTTCAAAATGGTTGCTTTTTTTGAACCAAACCTAGGATAATTACAAAAAATCTTTCAGAGATACAAAAAAATAAAAGATTTTATTGACCATCTCATTGAATCTGCTGTAGGATAAACTGGTCCCAGATCTTCTGGAGTTGACAATACTTCCTACCTCTAAAGACAAGAGAGCCATCTTCTTAGTGTTCCTGAGGCAGGAATCACTGTGACATGATGGCAGCCCACAGCCTCATTATCTCTCCTAACCCTGAATGTGGGTATATGAGCAGACACTGCCAAGCCCTAAGACTTAAGACATGACCATGCTACCACATTCCATGAATGGGCTGCTTTCGTGAACAAACTGTCATTTATTTAATACTGGTGGGAAAACCCACCACCTCCTTCAGGGATATGAAGTAGAATTTTGATCTAGCACCTTCTCTGTAGCTGCTTTTGGGGCTTGCGTCATTTTTCTTTGCATTTCCAGTGGGGAAGAGCCCCTCTGAGGTTTCCCCTTAAACATGAAGCAGTATGGATTTGGGGAATTAGATGATAGGGGCTGCTGTTTGCCCCTACCAAAAACAAGTGTTTAAATTGACTTAGTTACACATTAAGTTGGAAATCCTTGTTTCCTGGAGTGTATTATGCTTTTGTTAATATATTAGATTAAATCAGATTTGATATTCTATAATAAATGTTTATTTTTAAATAGCAATAAATAACTCATTTTTAGTAATATTTTGTTTTTCACTTTACTTCCAAATACTTGCTGAAATGAGTATATGGTGTGATTATAAAAGTGAGTCTTTCCAGTAAAAAGAATTGATTCTGGATATGCAGTAGTAGTTGGTACAGGATCTACTCAGCTGTATGTTTGCAAGGCTAGAAAACCCACATGTTAAAGTTTGTGGACACGTGAGTGTTCCAGCAGGACCATGAGCCTCTAGATGGCTAGAAGCTTCAGTATGCAAGGAGGTTTTCCTTCTTAGTTTTTAAGACTAGTGTATTGATACATAGCCCTGGATGGCCTGATAAGTCAGTTTGACCTTGAACTTGTGGCAGTTTTCCTGCTTTGGTCTCCACAAGGCTAGCATTATAGGCATGCACTACCGTGTTGACTTCAGTAACCTGCTTGCCATGAAAGCATGAGGACCTGAATGCAGAATCCCAGCTTCCACGTGAAAAGCTAGGCACAGCAGCATCTGCCTATAATCCTCATGCTATGGAGGCAGAAACAGGCAGATCCCCAGAGCTCACAGGCCAGACACTTATCTCAAAAGTAAGGTAGAGAGTGATTGAGTCACTTCCTGAAAAAGGTTCCCTCAGTGAACCTTAATCTCACTGACTCAGCTAGACTGTCCAGCAAGCCTCAGAGATTCTCCTGTCTACTTCCCCTGTACTAACATTACAAGTATGTACCATTACTGGCTTTCTCACCTTGGTGCTGAGTATCACACTCATTTTTTTTTTTTTTTAATGTGGTACAAGTAGTGTTGAATCCCTTCGGAAAGGCAACATTTGAGGGTGCTTTTGACTCCAGTAGAATGTCTTTATGGGGCACATTCCAAGATCTAATAGGCAATGAATTGAGTTTATAAAGTGGCTTGTTACTCAGTGCATACCACATAGTTTTCACATCGAAGTAGTCAGTTTGTTAGCACTGACTACTGTATGACTACAGCTGGTCATACTGAATTAAACACAGGATAGTGTGGTTCCCTCGTGAATGGATCCTAAGAGGAATGAAAATACAGGGTGGCTGGCTTGTCCAGTCTCTGGATTGCAAGTGCTGAGTGGCACTTTGTAGCGTACAAATTTGTCTGAATACTCAGTAGAGAAGGACATTCATCCCAGCCTGTCATGATGATTCCAGGCTGAAAAGCACTCCACCAGACAGGTGGGCCAGGAAGTTGTCAAGTCGGAGGATTTGAACACTGATCTGGGCTCTGAGAATTGACCAAGACACTAGATAAACATGGATTGACTGGCAAAACTGCTCCATTAAAATGACATTCAAAATGTTGAGAAAGTAGCACTCAGGTCTGTCTTGTGATGGTCTTCTCTGAGACAAGCAAAGACCTACAGTGTCAAAGTGAAACAACTATCTATGAAGTTCTGATCTGCAGTCACAATTGTCCAAGTCCTGTGCAAGTCCAGTGTTACAGACTTCAATTCTTTAGTCAGTTTTCCTTGACCCCAAAAACAGTGCTGGGTACAAACCTCTCCTAGAAAGGAAGTAGAAATTTCTGTTTTTGTAAAATTAGGTTGGAAAAATGCCTAAAATGAAACCAGATGCCTATGCATGGAATTTTCAAAAAATGTATTTTGTATGTATAATAACTATTTTGCCTGCATATATGTGTGTATGACAGGTATGTGTCTGGTGCACATAGAAGTCAGAAGAGGGCAGTGTATACCCTGGAACTGTACTTAAAGACAGTTGTGAGCCATTATGTGGGTACTGGGAATCAAACCTGGGCTCTTTGTAAAAGCTGTAGGTGCTCTTAATCTCTGAGCCATCTCTCCAGTATAGAATTTTATTTATTTGAGGCAGGATTAGGTATTTGGTAAAGGCTGGTTATGCTCACATATGATACGCAAGGTGAGAAAGCCAGTAATGGTGCAAACCTATAATCCCAGGACTGGGGAAGCAGACAGAATCCCTGAGGCTTGCTGGACAGTCTAGCTGAGTCAGTGAGCTTAAGGTTCACTGAGGGAACCTTGTCTCAGGAAGTGGGAGGAATATAGTCCATGTTGACCCCTGTTCTACACACACACACATCCATGGAGGTCAGGCATGGTGGCTCACACCTATAGTCCAGATATTCAGAAGGAAAGGGTAAAAAGATTACCACAAGTTTGAGGCCAGCCTGGTATACATAGTTTTGTCCAGAGGCTAGCCACAGCTATAAAGCAAGACTGATGGCTTACAACCATCTGTAACTTCAGTTCCAGGGAACTGAACCTCACTTTTGGCTTCTGGCTGGCATGTACCTGGTACACAGGCATATATGCAGACAAAACATCCCCATGCATAAAATAGAAAAACAAACACAAAAATACCATGAAGCTGTGTGGCACAACTAATCCCAGCACTCAGGAGGCTGAGGCAGGATTGCTATTAGTTCAAGGCTAGCTTGGGCTACATGAAAGTCACTCAGATCTCAACTACTCCTTCCTTACTCCCTCTCCACCTGGCTGGGATTACAGTAGGCTTGTGGCACCACACTGGGTTTTGTAGTGTGCTAAGGATGGAGTGCAGGTCGTCCTGCAAGCTAAGCAAGCATTCTACCAACTTAACTGCACCTTAGCCCCACAATTCCAGTGTTAACATCATATTTTGACTTTTAATCTCTTTTCAACCTCTACAACTCTACTGTAAACTAATGTTTACAAGCTAAACTATCAACTCAATACAGATGCCTCCAAGGTAAGAATGAATAACTAGTTCCCTAGTGAGGTAAAATATAAACTTGTCCTACCTTTCTTCTGAGCCTACTTGAACCACTTTATGGGTTAAGCTAGAAAAAAAAAAAATCCCCTTGTAGAATTCTGTGAGCTTTATTGAATACATAATCATGTAATCGCCAGTTCATTCAAGTCAGAAGTCACATCACCCCTACAAATTCTTGTGACCTTTTGTGGTTAACTCCCATCCCTATCTTTGGGTTTATACCAGATGTTTGTGGTTAACTCCCATCCCTATCTTTGGGTTTATACCAGATGTTTGCTATTTCTTCTGTTTCCCCTTTTCCAGAATGCTATAGAATTGGAGCTTTTGTGTTATGCTTTCTACTTATGTATGCAGGTACTTGCCCATGAGGAAGCTAGTTTTATAAGGGGATATTTTCCTCACTTGTTTCTCCACCTTATTTAAAATATGAAAATTGTTTGACCTGGGAGATGGCCACCACATCCGGTATATTCCAATAGGTGAGGGGCTTTTAGAACACCTGTGGTCAGGCCCTGCTGTGTCTATAAACAGAATAAGCTGTGCCAATCAAGATTAATACGTTGTCTACTTTGAGTGTTCCATCAAAGTGAAAAGCCTGAATGACATCACAGCAAAGGAAAAGTTTCCCTGACTGCCAACCTCATGAATTTACTTGCTGAAAATGGTTGCCTAAGCAACACCTAGCAAGTCATTTCTGCTTTTTCCACCATCGTGAGTGTCCATCATGGAGAAGTACCTTGTACAGTGACCACTGCATCTAGTTGAAGACCACCCTCAAGAACTTTCCCAAGTCAAAGCCAAACATCGAAACTGGAGTTAAGATTGTCCTGCCAAAGATGGGCTTAATGATTGTTTTGGGGGGAAATTATGTTGATATGTCTACAAAAGCCAAGGTTCAGAGGCTCAGCCAGTCTGTGTAGATGCTCTCCAAGGTTCAGTCTTCTGCCATCTGTGTAAGTTCTCACATTGAGCAACAGTCAAATGCTTCCTGAATAGACAGCATTAAGTTTATTGTCCTATCCTTAGTGTCCCCCTAGTTTCAAGATTAGAGTGCCCCTTTGGCTGGAGGAGACTCATCACAAATTTGCATGTCATTGTGTAGGACCATGCTAATCTCTGTATAGCTCAAATTTTAGTATGTGTTGTCAAAGCAGGGGCTGATTTTTACTTCTCAATGCTTGTAATCTGTTTATTTTGCAGTATTCTAGTGTACACCATTAGCCAGTTGGTAGGCTACTGTGGCTTTCTATTTGGGGAGCTCCAATCCCATACAAGTTTGAGTGAACGACTGATTTTACTTTTATAACTAACCACCAATGTAATTGCTTTGTCCCAGGTTTTACTAAACTGCACTTTTCAAGGAACTCTTTCTGCATGTTCCAACAACTTTGGTTATTTTAATACATCTGTATCATTGTCAGTAAGGTGGAGAGTTGTTAGCAATGGAGTTCAGGGTCACAGGCAGAATATTTGTCTGCCCTGTGGGAAGCCCCTAACAATCTCAAGTACTGGCAAAAAGTTGGGTTTTGTTTGTTTTCCTTAGATAGTCTATGTAGCCCTGGCTGGCCGGGAACTATGTACGTAATAGGCTGCTTCTGCCTCTCCAGCGCTGGGACTACAGGTGCGTGCCTCTGTAACTTCAGTATTTCATTGGACATTGTGCAAATACTTGTCACTGAATCACTTTTACTTCTGATAAAATTTGATTGGTGGCATTTGTTCCTTTGTACCCCACCCACTGGACTTTGTAACGGTGGATTTATTGTTTGGCTTCCCTGAAGATTTGACATTCCTTCTGGTTTTCCCTTTTGTGACTCACTTCACTCTATCCCTTGTTCCCCTTCTTGTTAATGTATGTTAAAACCCACCTAGATCCTTCAAATTCTTTGTTGAAGAGAAACAAAAAAGGAAAAAAGGAATACTAGAGACTTTGCTGTGATTCAGGCACCTGAGATGACCCTGCAACTACAGGATTGCTCTTCCTGGACCCTTTATCCTCTTCCTCCTTATGGAGATGTTAAAGGTTAGATCAAAACACTGGTTTGTTAACAAGGATTCTTGCATTCTATTGCATCCTTCCCTAAGAGAACTGTAAAACACTGAGCAATGGCAAGCTACTCTTAACATCAGAATACATTAGAAGTCAGAATAAACAAAAACTCAGTTGGTTGTGGGGACTGCATGCCCTTAATCTAAACATTTGGGAGGTGGAGGCAGGAGAATGTAGAAGCCAGCATGCAGGGTCTACACAGCAAGTTCCAGGCCAGCTAGTGCTACACTAGGAGATCCTTTCTTTAAGAAAGAAAATGGGGTTGGAGATTTAGCTGGTAGAGCCTAGCAAGCACAAGGCCCTGGGTTTGGTCCTCAGCTCAAAAAAAAAAAAAAATTTAAATTAAAAAAAAAAAAAAGGAAAACCCATGCTTGAGTATAGCAAAAATATTTTAAAGTTAAGTTTTCTTAATACATTTTGTGTATTATTACAATTGGTCAAAAAGTATAGAATGGGATTGGAGACTAGGCCAGCAGTTGTTGGCTCTTGTAGAAGACCCAAGTTTGGCTCTCAGCACCCACATGGTGGCCTACAACTATCCATCTGTATCCATTCTAATTCCAGGTGATATGATACCCTTTTGACCTCTGTGGGTACTGCACATATGCGCTGCACATGCATATTTGTACACATAAAAAAAATCTAGAAAATAAAATTTAAAAAGGTATGGTGTCACTAGGCATGGTGACATATGCATTTAATCCCAGCACCCAGGAGGCAGAGGCAGGCAGATCTTTGTGAGTTCAAGCTCAGCCTGGACTCTATATACTAAGTTCTAGGCTGGCCAGAGATACATTTTGTTTTTGTTTTTTTGAAACAGCATCTCTGTGTAGCTTTTTGGTGCCTGTCCGGGAACTCGCTCTGTAGACCAGGCTGGCCTTGAACTCAGAGATCCGCCGCCTTTGCCTTCTGAGTGCTGGGATTAAAGGAGTGTGCCACCACCGCCCGGCTCTAAAATTTTCTTTTCTTTAAAGAAAAATATTGTATTGCCAATAGTATTTTAAAATCATCCCAAACCACATAATTATAAAGTAAATTTCTAATTTTTAAAATGTATGCAGGCAGCCAGGCAGTGGTGGCACACACCTTTAATCCCAGCACTCAGGAGGCAGAGGCAGGTGGATCTTTGTGAGTTCGAGGCCAGCCTGGGCTACCAAGTGAGTTCCAGGAAAGGCGAAAGCTACACAGAGAAACCCTGTCTCAAAAAAAGTATGCAGGCAATGCCACTGTTTCCTTCCCTAAAGAAGATACAACTTTTAGATGTCAATAAACACTAATTGGTTGCTGAGTACTATGTGTGGGGGTTTTTTTGGTGTTGAGATAAGTCATTCCTGCTTCTTTGAAAGCATGCTTTTAGGCAATCCATTTTGTCACCAACAGTAAACTTAGGCAAGCTCTTTTTTTTTTTTTTGAGACAGGGTTTGGCTGTTTTGGAACTCGCTTTGTAGACCAGGCTGGCCTTGAACTCACTGAGATCTGCCTCCCTCTGCCTCCTGAGTGCTGGGATTAAAGGTATGCACCACCACTGCCCAGCTAGGCAAACTTTCATATCAAGTAATCTCTCACTATCTTCATGAAGCACATGACTTATGCAATGAAAAGTGATTTTTAAGATCCTCAACTCAAAACTTTATTTCATGGCTGAACAGAATACACAGAGATCTGTACAAGGAATAGTCATTAGGCCACATCAAATCTGCCAACCTGCCAAAGTAGTTTAATTCAAAACAAAACCAAGAACGGCACAGTAGATGAACTGACTGCTTTTCTTGGTGGTTGTATGCCAGAGAAATGAGGTGGCAAAAGACCAGCCAAACAGTTGAAGAAAATATACCCATATCCCAAGTCAGCCACTTACATCAGATATGGTATTTTCCACTAATACTGTAAGCTCATCCTTACTGGACACAGGGACAGCGCCCACATTGTAAGTAATGAATTGAGTAACAAACAACATTAATCCCACAGTGCAAGAATTTACTGCAAAGTACCTTTAATGTGTTTGCACCTACAGCAAGCATTAGGATTTGCTCATTCGGGCACTGTAAGTTAGGTGTGTAGCACTACCCATCAGACACTGAGTCATCCCAACCAGTATTAATCCAGGTGAATAGAAAACTGAACAAAACAGTTCTGAAAAAGGGTGCATTCACAAACCCAATAGTTTAATTTTTTTCAATCAAAGGCTTCCACTTACAATTGTTTCGTTAATGATAAATAAAGACAGGCTAAACATCCTACTGAGTCAGTCAAGTAAATCATCAAACCCAGGTTTGAATTATTACCATGTTACTGTTCAGCAACTCCATCCAAATAAACATTGATACTGCATTCTCAAATAGAAAAGAAAAAGGTAGAGCTGTGGCAAATGCTTCAGTTGGCATTCTGAGCATTTAAAAGAAACACCCTGCTCTGCATCCCTTCCACTGCCACTCTGCTTTGATAACTTGAATCTGTCACATTTTACTTCAACAGATAAAGCACTCTGCTGAGAATATAAAAAGTTATAAAAATGTAATCATAAAAGACTAAATATTGGTAGGCATGTCAACTTTCTTTTAATAAAAACAAAAATAGTCATTGTTATCTATTTAAATAAGTATCTTGTTATAGAGTGTTCCAGTTATTGAAAAAGGGCCCTTAAAAAACCCAACTGCCTACGTTTAAACCCTACCCCTCTTGCCCTTTAAGACAGAACCGAGGGAAGAGTCATTTAATGTGCAAATCGGCAAAACAAATGTGGAGGAGCAGGGACTTGAAATGATGTTCCCAATCAATTTGTGGTTTATTCTTTTACAGTATCAACCTTCAAAAAGTAAAATAACCAAAGACACCTTAAGAATACACAAACAGACCTTCATCTTTGCATTCCTTTCCAAACACAGAAAGTATGTACAGCATGTTTAATAATATGCAATATGCAAAAGCTTTGTGTTGCTATTAGCAACATCTACCCCACCCACCCTCCGTATTCACAAGTGTACCTCTACTAAACACAATTACATCACTAAGCCTGTTAGTTTGGGGGTCTTAAATTTGTTAAAACTGGAAAATCTTCGTGTAAGGGCTCCACTCATTTGATTCAAGGCTATAGACTTCCACCGTATTCAGAAATTCATTGCCATCAAATCCTCCCACTGCATAAATGGTGTTCCCTACAGTTGTGATCCCAGCATTGCTTCTCGGTGACGTCATATTTCCCATCATCTTCCATTCATTTCTAGTTGGATCATACATCTCCACACAACTGATGGCATGAGAGCCATCAAAGCCACCACCTACAAACAGTTTTCCTAAAAAAGAAATAACAGTCATTCTAGAGAGGCTCAGAAAAAAAACAACAAAAACCCAAAACCTCAGTAGGTTTTAGGTAGAAATGCCTGTCCATTCTGTTAAAAAAATAAAATAAAAAATAAAAAAAGGTTTCAATTAAATACCTATGTAGGTATTTAACTTATTTGACTTACAATGTCACCATTTAGGAAGCCAAGACTGGGTACTACCAGTCTGGGGTCAGCCTGGGCTACATAGTGAGACTTTGTCTTACAAAAAGAAAAGGTCTGTGTAATTGTGGCAAGGATACTGGAAACCATGGATATAAGATGAGTTAAATGGACAATAATCCATTCCTACAGAAACTTAGGCAACTACAGAGAGAAAAGGGCAGAAACGGAACCTTCTTAAGTACATCTCCCACAATTCTCCTACAGAGAGAAAAGGGCAGAAACGGAACCTTCTTAAGTACATCTCCCACAATTTTCTGGCAATTACTACTGTGATTATTTCACAGATGAAGAATTAAGAGACAAAGAAGGTAGAAAACTTGCCTAAAGATGTGAGTGACTACTAACTAGCATAGTTCTGTCTATTCAGAGTTGCCACAGAGGGCCGGGGGGTATATGAAGGTTAATGTTAGAACACTTGCCCAGAAAAAAGTAAGGCCCTGGTTCAAACTAGCACCACAAAAAAGGTTACAGAAAACAGACCAGATGACTAAACTTCTAAAGCTTTCATCTGCATAAAATTTTTGGTACAGATGTCACTTCCAGAAACACTTATGACTACTTCCAAGTTCTGTGCAAAGTAGATATTCAATAGTTAAATATACTGTAAAAAAAAATTCAGTAATAAACTCTGGGGAAACAACCTTCACTAATTCTCAGATTCACTCTTTCTATTACTTAGCCGGCTTGCATGTGTGCGGCTGTAACTACACTGACAGGGCTCACAAAAGGTTGAGGGTTGGGTCAGGAGCTGCTAACTGCTATGTCAGCATACTTAATGCTCACTAGCTGAGCCACAATCCTGCTAAGATTCAGCTTTGCTCCAAATCATGTTAACTAATTATAGAAATAGACAGTAAAGCAATCAATAAAGACTGTGAAAGGACACTGTCTATATAACAAAACTTAATTGTTTTGGAGAGATTTATTATGCTTTGAAATAAAATTTTTTAAATTACTATCCTTAAAAAAAGTCAACTCAAAAGCCAGGGCTGCATTATGGATACAGGTCACAGAGGGAAATCTGGAGCTTGGTTAAGAATACCCACCAAGAGATGGGTAGATGAATATATGTAAGTTACATAGCAGACACTTAGGGGAAGCATCCCTACTCCCTTTGTGTCACAAGAGACAGTGCATATGAATTTTAAAAAATCGTAATTATTGTGTGTATGACGTGTTCAGGTACATGCTACAGAACACATGGAGGTCAGAGGACAGCTATGTGGACTCAGTTCTCCCTCTATCTTTACATGGTTGCGGGGAATCCAACTTAGGGTTTTTGCCAGTAAAGCAGGCATTCAATCTGCTAAACCATTTCACCAGTCCCTGCAATCTGTACAAGTGTGGAAGTGACCCTTCTTGGAGTTCTGGAACTAACTAACGCTTGCCACTTCATACTATTTACCTCTCTCCGAATCTGGATACTCACCATCAAGAACAGCGACTCCAGCTCCTCGCCTAGCCACATTCATGGGTGCAATTAAAGTCCAGGTGTTATTTTCAGGATTGTATCGTTCTACTGTGTTCAGACAATTCCAAGATTCTGCTCCTCCAATTATATACAAATAACCACCAAGTTCACAAACTGCAGACTGGTGTCTACCTATAAAAATCAAGGCAAACCAGGATTATTACTAGTTATCAAATATGTACTATAATCTATTAATTCACAGGTCTTTAAAGAACTACAAGTTCAAGGCTAGCCAGTTTGGTCTACACAGAAAATTCCAAGCTAGTCAGGGATACTAGCAAAACCCTATTCCCCCAAGAAGACCAACTTACGAATGTTAAGAGGAGCACAGCTTGTCCACGACTTTGTAACAGGATCAAACACGTCACAATTCTTCAGGCCTTTTTGACCATATGGATCGGAGCCACCAACGATGTACAATTTCCCATCCAGAGCACACACTCCTAGGACAGTGAAAGATGTGTTAATAACCTAATCACAAGGACTAAACACTGGCTGTCTCAGAAGAGAAGTGTTACTACCTGCATTGCAACGGTTAGTTCTCAACTCTGGAACAGGGGTCCAGTCATCAATGCTTGGATCATACGTTTCTCCACAACTCAGGTCATCTGAGTGTCCATTTGATCCACCGACCACATAGAGCTGTCCCTATATCAAAAGTAGTAAGTGAGAATTTCCCCTGGGAAGTTCTAAGGGAAAAAAAAATAAAGCTACAAGGGTAGTTTTTACAGCACATTGTGCTTACCATTAGCACAGCCATTTGAAAGCGGGCTCTTGGTGTTCTCATGGGAGCAAGGAAGGACCAATGATCTGTATGTGGATCATAGCATTCAACTGTTCGAAGACATTCCTCTCTGTTATAACCACCTGGTAAAAGAATCATAAAAACTTGTGAAAGGGGATCAGAAGGGCTAGATTTTTACCCCTAGAGGCAGTGGACATCTTACTGTGTCGTCTCCCAGGCTGATCTTAACAGATGTTATCCTCTTATTTCATCTCCCAAGTGCTAAGATTAAAAACTGTGTCACCAGGCCCCACCAGGATGTCTTTAAGTAAAGTGCCCAATGAGGAAGGTATTTAACTAAACGTTCGTAATAGTCAAGGAGTAACATTATCTAGGTGAGCAAACTGCTTACTCTGGCTTGAAAATTAGGAAGTTGATCTATTCTATAGTTTAACATATGGGTGTACTACATACAGCACTTGGCCTAGCAAGCACTGAGGCCTGGTTGATCAAGCCCTAGCATACCACCCCCATTTAATTTAAAAAACAGACACTGACCTCCTCTAACCAAAACTAGGCATACTCAATAGCAGTTGTTTCCGCCTTGAAATAAAGCATATTGAGTCCTCTCACCCCAAATCTGCACACCCCAAGTCAATATAAATGCTCATCTCCAGACCCTTCTGTCACACTCCTCATTCTGTTCTTACCTGCAGCTATGAGTTTGCCATTCATCTCTGCTGTCCCTAGCCCAGAGCGTGCATACTGCATGGGAGACATGGGCTTTTCTAGGAGCTCATCGGGCTGCATCTCAAAGCTTAAACTCTTGCTCAGTTTTGGAGTACTTGTTGGTGAGCTCTGTGGACTGTTCCGCCCATGGAGGAAAATGACACAGAATGTACCATCCAGCACAGCCAGGCACAAGTAAGTGTTATCTGTGAACACAAGAGCTTCATGTTTACCATGGAACTATTAATACTTGGGGGAGGTTAGAGGATTCTGAATTGTATTCCAGTCTCCAGATCAGAACATTCTGCTATGGTTTTCCAAATATCATTGCTCTGTGTTTTTCCTTAGTCAATCTCAAGGTAGTAAACTCACAGCTATCATTACAAATAGATAAACTTAAGACAAACTTACTTGAAGTCTTTTCAGAAGCAACGATTTTCCACTCATGCTTAGGACTTTGCATTGAAGCATTTGGAGAAGAGAGACATCCAGTGGAACTGCCACTTATCTGCTTATGGCCATTCTCACGGGGTGGCTTTTTCTGCAAAATCAAAAGGCAGCTACAGAAACCTACCGAGAGCATTCCTGCTGTACCTTTGTTCCTGAGCTATTGTGCAACACTGCCAATACACTGAGCACCTTCCACCTACACAGCACACACTCAGGGCAGTACACTGAACACAAACCAACACTGTCCAGCCGACAAATTCCTGCCACACTTACACCACCACTTAAAAATGAAACCGCTGTATCTACACAACTGGCTGCTCAGAAAAGATCAATTTAAACAATTCAAAAAACATGCTACAGATCAACCACCAGAATGATATCTCAATGTGGGGGCAGGAAGGAGAAAAAAAAATACATCTCATCTGCCCTATGCACGAAACTATCAACCTAACCAAACTGTCTATAATAGCATCCTTCATACAATGCCAGCAAAGAATGAGCGCACACAGATCCTGCCAATCTCTTTGAAAGCATTTTACAGGGAAGTGTCAATCATTAGAAGCATGTAAGTGTACATTTTTGGGCTGCTTATTGATACTGTAAAAACCAAACACACACACTGAGTAATCAGAAATGAAGTAATACTAAAAGAACCATTCCCAAAATTGTAATATAGGAACATTAACAAATGATTCTCAGAGAATTCATATACTTTGTGTATGAGCTTCTTTTGTAGATTGCTTTCAACTACCTTAGCTCCTGCCCACTTCCAAGAGAAAGGATCATATAGAATCCTGAGTGCTGGGTATGGTGGTGGTGCACACCTATAATCCCAGCCTGAACCACACAGTGATGCTGAACCTTAAAATGTCTGCCATTAAAGAATCGGCACCACACTTTAGTACCTGGTAAACTCTGCTCACCCACTCACCCTGGTCCCCAGGGACAGACTGCACAAACACGTACAGTTTCTAAATGGAAACTTATATTGTTGGTGGAAACAAAAAGCAACAGAGAAACAGTAAAAAGAAAAAAAAAAAAAAAGATTGTGATTTTTAAAGATTATTGCAAGATACATTAAAATCTCTACCTCAATCTGTGGAAAGGAGTCCTAAGTATCACAAAATAACAGACGGTGCTTATACTAAAGAGGCTTTACAAGCAATAAAATCGCTCTAACATAAGAACTGTAACAGAGAAAATGAACATGAATGTGAACAACACGATACCACTAGAGACTACTGGCATTATTTGACAAATGTGCCTAATACACAAGTCTTCACGACCTCTTACACACAGAATCCAACCCTATTTTATTATCAAATCTTCCCAAAAGATTTGAGAGTCACTATTTTTTTTGGCTTCCACGCTTTCTTTTTCCTTAGGTAGCTTTTACAGCTTGAGTAGATCCTAATTACATTCCTACTTTCCAGGCTTCTTCTCAACATGCTTTTCTTATTCTGAAATCTATGATATGACCTCTCACCTTTTCTGCTTCATGATCTCTATTTAGCACATTTTAACAAAGCAGAAAGGTAAGAATCCCACACATCCCATAACCTTCTCAAACCTTCCTAAACCACTTTTTACACCCACCCTCAACCTTTGGATATCTATGTATAGGTTCCCTTGTGTCTTTACATTATTAATTAAGCCCCTCATCATTCTTGAAAACTTAAAATATTACCTGCAATAGTCTCCAAACTGCTCTTACAAGCTTTAATCTACCCTCTGTGACTAACCATAAAAAAAAGCAAAGTCCAAGCCAACAGTTTTGGAAAGTTAAAAAATGCAAATCTGTTGGGATCATATAGCCCAGAGACACACACCTACCAATTAGCCATTTGCTATGATTAACGAATCCCAACTAGAAATAGAACTAAGCACATCTCTAAACTTTCAAAATTCATTTTAATGTATGTATGTTTACCACTCAGTATTCTTGTCTAAATTCTTCTTGCTGTGCAGGTAGCTCAGTGGTAGAGCATCTGCCTGTCATATGCACAGGCCCTAGCTTTATCTGACTCCCAGCTCCACACAAAAGAAGTAAAAGTAAAAAACCAAAGCTCTTCTTGCCACCTCTAGGAAAAAGCACCGGTTGTACAGGCTTACTTTTCCAGTATAGACTGCCAGCCCCAAGAGCAGTACCCTTGGGCAGATAATCTTCTAAGGCTTCCTCTAAGACAAAGCCTCTAATCCCAAGCCTGCTCTACACGTCGCCCTCCACCTCCCGTCCACCACAGGCTCCCTTCAGGCCTTCTTCTGGTAGCTGCTCTTCCCAGACTGTATTGTTTTACCACCTTGGTAAGGTCCTGCAACTGAAGCTGCATAGGCTGTGTCCTCACATCAAGAATCATAACCTGCCACTGACTGACATTCATTCTTCTGCCATTAAAATCTACTTTACAAGTCTTAACTTATCGTTTACAGTTAACAAAGAAAACAACCCCAGATGCTCCAAGTACAAAAGCAAACATGGCTGTTGGTTAACTCAAGTCCCCAAATTCTTTAGAAATACCACCACCACCACCACCGAATACCACAGACAGCTACCATCTGATAACATAAGCACACAAGTCAGTACACTACCACTGACTCATCTTTTAAAGGAAACACTCCATGATCTGAGTTTACTCTCCAGCATATCCCTTCACAATGCTGAGCAAAAGCCAAATAAAAATACACATTGCATGACTACTTCATAAAAATTCCAAACAGGCAAAATATGTTTGTGTCCCAAGTTAGGACAGTATCTTTCTTTGACTGACAAGGGGTAGGAGAAAAGCTCTGGGGCACTAGGGTTCTGATCTCTATAGAGCATGGTCTAGTGATCACAGGGACAGTCACAATGTGTTTGTGCAGCTGCTGGGGTGCTGCTCAGTGTTGGAAGGCATGAAGTATAGGCAGGGTACTGGATTTAATCTCCAACACGCAAAAACAATAAAAGGTGTTACTTTTCTGTACACTGTTGGTATCGTAAGTTAAAATTGTTTATACGCCTCAGATGTTTGGTCTCTATTGTTAAAAAGGTATCCAAATTAAGTATGTGTTTAATAAGAGGTTACAATGGTAACTCAATCAGCACAATGTAACTAAACTGCTTTAATACATTTTGCCCAAGAAACATCCAGATCACATTGTAACACTTGATCAACATTGTATAAACTTAACATTATAAATCATGATACCATTTCTATTTCATGAGAGTTCAGTAATTAAAGAAATAGTCAAAGTTTCTTTCACAGCCATCAACAATCTAAGACTACTATATCTTTTTAAAACTGGTCCTATTAGTCATGCGTGTTACAAATAACTTTAAAAAAAAAAAAATCTAACCAAAATAACAAAAACCTAATATAGTGCTTCATTTTTACTGTTCTTATTACTAGTTGTGAACTGTATTTTGAGAGAAAAGGTGTAAACGGGACTTGTCTAATTTGCTGAGTAAGCTTCTACTGGTGTGGCAGAAATGCTGGAAGCTCTACAATATAATTGTTTTCTCCCCCAAAAATGCTGGTCTCTGTCCAGTTATAACAATGAAATTCGTCCACTTTCCTTTATTAAAGGAAAATTTAAGTATGCTATCAAATTTTCCAGTTAACTTTGAACCTGAGGTTACCTCAGACTGTGCAATGTGTACCTGCACAAACTGAATGTGGTCATCATCACTGCCAAACACCTCAGCCTGTCCATCTAGTGGGTTCCCATCAAGCAGCTTGTGATCAGCTGAGTAGTACAAGGTTTGAACCTGCAAAACAGCAACAGAACACCCATGTGGCTACTGTCACCATGGCTACCCGCTAGTATGCAGATTACAATGGCCTCAAGGTAACCTCCAGTGTGCTTCTTGACATCTTACTCTGGCAGGATCCCGAAGTAAAGAAAAACACGTCATGGTGGTAAAAATGTAAAAAGCAAAACCAAAACAAAAAACCAAAATGAAACAAAAAAATCAAAATCAAATACAAAATCTTCTAATACTGGCTGGAGAGTCCTTTGGCTTGATTGGCTTGAAAGAAATCTTCGTTGTTCTCATAGCTTCTATTATTATATGACATTAAGAAAAAAAGGCATAGTACAACACATATATTCTTAAATATACATATTTACAATAAAACACTAAATAGTTTACACTTTTGAAGACAAATGGCATGGTTTGAATAAATGTACTTCTCTCCTGTAGGTAATATTAAAAAAAAAACACATAAAGAAACAAATGCAAGTTGCAATCTTCCTCCACAGATGCAAATACATGACCAATGCACCTGATCCCCATGTGGGAAGTCACAGAATTAAAGAGCACCTGCTGGCCTTTTCAGAATGCAGTAGGGAGTGGCTGAGGCCTAACAGAGCAGGTAAACTTTAGTGAGCGTGGAGGGCTTCGAGTCACTCCAATGCTCTAACTGACACATGGACTAGCCCCAACTTTTCCATCAAATTTTGTGTATTTTTAAAAAAACAGCCCCAAGTTAATTCTCTGTATGAACACCACCACAAAGCTTTAGAGTAAGATCCCTGTAAAGGAGTAAACACCATTAGATCATCATCGTCCTCTGCCCACAGCAGACTTTTCTTAGGAGAAATGGGGCAGGGCTGCTGCTTCTTTACGTGTCAATACACTTGAGGTTTCTTCTCGGCTCTTCAGTCTTGGGGATCCTAGTTTTGTTAATAAACCTATGGGGAGATAAACCAACGGGGAGGAACAACCATTAGAAGCTTTACCTACTTGTCAAACTTAAAGCAAAAACCTGTGAAGAAAAATTAAGAATCTACAGAAAATGTCAGTACCACCTCCCATTTCTAAAGCAAGTTACATGCTACTTTAAAGAAAGTTAACAGCACATAATAAACAAAAAAAAAAAAAAAAAAAAAAAAAAAAAGAAAAGCAGAAAACCAAACTGAACGGTTCATTCAGCTCACCTGGACACCCCCCCTGTTTCTCAGCTTAGGGGTACCTATAGCAAAATTTAAATTCTTTAGGGTCATGGTTATAAAATAAAAAGTGAAAGGGAATCCTTCATGTTATAGCGAAAATAATTTGTAAGAACTGTTGGATCCCATTTACTTTAAAACTAACCTCTTCCATGAGCTCTTCCAGGCTGTCTCCATTCTCCCAGATGCTACGCTGCACCCAGTTGATTACCTTTGTGTATAATTTGCCATTGCTGGGCAAGCAAACATTATCTTCAAGCATTACCTCCAACTAGAATTAGAAATAAAAACCAATGACAGGCACATCAGCTTTGAAATTCTAGTTGGCAGTTTAGCGCTCAGTTTCATAATAAATGTTTTATTATTCCTGGGGTAGGGAATCAATCAGGGATTCATGAGCCCCACCACTAGCTAAGTAAGGAGCTACCAAATAGTTGGTGGTTTCTGGGGAGGGAGGTTTCTTTAAGCTCCTGGTACGCCCATCATGATCCAGTGGATTGCCCCACACCCATCACTAACAGCACAAATAGGGCCGAAAAATATTTAAGAGGATAAGAAGTGTGGATCTGGGAGTGAATATGGTAAAAACATTGTACGCTTTTTTAAAAATTCTCAAAAATAGTGTATGAAAAAAGCTGCATTCCATAAATTTTCTTTAATTTGCAAGGAAATCAGTAAGCCTACCTAAAGGAAGTAAACACAGTGGGAAGCAGAGACCCATTACACTAAGAGTAACAAGCACTTCAGTGAATCAGCATTATGGTAACCCTTATTCACCTGACAAAGTCTGGGCCTGCAGCTACAGAAGGTCAATCTAGCTATATGACCTATCTGGCCTGCTCCTTACCTTTAGTCTCGGAAGCTTAAGAAATTCCTCCTCTTCTGAAATTTGTAACAAATGCTCCTGTATATAAGCATCAACCTTATTCAACAAACGGGAGTCTCCCATACAACTTGCAAAATTTCGGTAAGAGATGCAGCTAGTGACATCCATCCTAGATAGTAAGTAATCTCCACAGACCTGGGAAAAGAAATACAGATGTGCCATTTGTATACAGTTTATGGAGTATTTAATGTCAATATGTAAACACCACGTGAAACACAAAGACAAGCCAGAAATCAAACTAAACAATGGGATAGCACTGAACTTAACAATGGGATAGCATGTACACAAATGATATCAGCTGGGTATGGTGGTACACAGATGCCTAGAATCTGGGGCACCTGCAAGGCTGAGACAGGAGAAATCTAAATTCAAACCCAGCCTGGCCTACAGTAACAGGATGTCTGAAAATGAAACCAAACAACAAAAAGCTAATGAGGAACATCAAAGATGCCACATAAAAATGTAACTTGGTTAACAGCAGATGAGACAAATGGAAATGCAGTGCAGATTCTGGGTGTTTTCAAAAGCAGCAGCCAGGTAAGGCTCTTGGAAGGTTAGACATAAGTGGGCTCTGCAGTAGAGAAGCCGAGTGTACAGTGCACACGGAATGTAGCAAAGGGGAAGAGGATTAGGAAATAATTGTGGAAAAAGAGCATCTGTATTAGGAAGAAGCTGCAACGTGAAACTACATGTGTACCATCGGACTTTTGTTAAAATTGACTCTGCGGGTGTACATGTGTGTATTTGTGGAGTGGGGGTGCATGCATGAAGATCAGGAGACAACTTTGTGGAGTAGGTGCTCTGCATGGGTTAGAAATCAGGTCACCAATGCTTGACACAGCAAGCACCTTTACCTGCTGAGACATCTTGCTGGCCTAATCATAGGATTTTTTTTAAAAAAAGAAAATTTGTTTTCATTCTATGTGTATGGATGTTTTGCCTGTATGTATGTTTGCCTGCCAGAAGAGGGCATTAGAACATTTGGAACCAGATTTCCAGGTGGTTGTTTATGAGCCATCTTGTGGGTGCTTAAAACCAATTCAACACGAGTCCTCTGCAAAAGCAGCAAGTGGGCCATTTAGTCTGTCACAACTGTAACTCTTGTCAGTGTGACTACAAAGCACAGATCATATATCGAATCTACATGGCTGTTCTTCATAAGACTTTATTAAGGAAAAAAAAGTCTGGCTCTTTAAAAAAATATTTCATTTGCTGGCCCTTATTCAATGCTGCCTTCTTTGCTTAAAATTCCAGTGACTGGGGGTGCTAGAGAGATGGCTCGATGGGCAAAGCACTTGTTGCTTTTACAAGAAGAGCTCAGTACTCTTCCAGAAGACCTGCATTTGGTTTCCAGCACCCACATCAGGAAGACAGCTCACAACCACTAGTAACTCTAGCTCCTGGGGGGGACTCAATGTCTTCTGGTCTCTGGAGGCACCTTCTCACATGTGTGTAGAACATACATACACATACATATTAGCTCATGCCATCAGATACTGTCAATATATCACTTTAATTCCATCCATGACAGATTTCTTTTGCATTGCTCTAGGGTGAACATGCAATCTTGAAACTGATCTCAGCCTATGCTCAAGCCAGAAAGGTTCATGTCAAGGCCAAGCGTCAGTTCCATGTAGTAACCTTACAGTACAAGTAATGCTATTAAACACACTGTCAAAAATAAACATATCCCTTGTAGAAGAGATAGAGCATTTTGAATAACTTGATTTCCCAATACTATGTCATCATCACAGAAAAACTTACAAGAAGTTTAAATTCAAAAAAACTGAATGGAAGACTCATTGAGAAAACTGCCAGTCAAGAGGCAGGCTGTCCCTTCTACATTACTAAAGCCTAAGGATCAAAACAACACACTTGGTTGAGAGGGGAAGGGACAGAATTTCCAAATCCTTAACTAAAAATTCACGGCCTACTAAGATGTTTCACGACAATTTCTTCTACATTCTAACCCCACAGGACAACCTTCCCATCTACTACTGTCACAACTTATAACACTCTACCTGCTTTACTCGGTCCATCTTCAACTTCTTTGCTGCAGAGTAAACATCCTTTACTAACTCCTTATCAGCTTTCAATCTAGTAAAAAAAAAAAAAAATTAGTTATAATACCAAGGCTTGAAAATTCAGTTACTTGGTATTCTGATTTTCTGGTTCACTTGAAGGTACTCACTGAGCAGTGTACGCATAATTGAGCAAGACTTCAACAGCTTCTGGATTGAGATCGTCCAACTTCACATGAGAAACTCCATGAGGGTCACTGTCACTATTAAAGATTTCAAACAGGTATGGGCTGCAGCAAGCCAGGACCGCCCTGTGTGCTAGCATCTCATGGCCACAGACCTGAAATAATGACAACTAAAATGAGAAGTCTGGTGGACTATGTACTCCTCTAGCTAATTAACAGAGCTTCCATTGCCTCCCATTTCTAGTTAAAACATTCTTTAGGAAAAAAAGTCATCTCACAGCTAAAACGATGCCTCAACACTTCAGAGCACTTGCTCTTCCTGAGGGCCGGCACCCACACAGTGAGTGGCTCCAACCATCTGTAACTCCAGTTCCTGGGAATCCTATGTCCTCTCCTCATACTTCCAGGCACTGTACACATGTGGTGCAGACACACATGCACACATTCAGGCAAAACACCCACACACATAAAAGAAAATCTCCAAAAAAAAAAAAAAAAAAAACCCAGTCATCTCATTAAATGCCTGTTTGGAGAGGAAAATCCAACTTATGGCTTTTATGAAGTATATGTTTTTAGTAACAAAAGGTAATAAATAGAGTTTAAATACCTGAAGTCGAACATCACAGAATTGCCCACTTTTCCTTAGGGCATTTAATTTGGCAACAGAAGATTCAATAAAGTTTTCATCTTCAAACATCAAATATCCATTGGGAATCATTTTTCCTTATAAATTTGGCTAAACAGAAAAAAGAAAGCTAATTATTTTACATGTAAATAGTTTTTTAAAATTTTATTTTCAATCACGGAGTCAAGGAGGCAGGTAGACCCTGACTTTGAGGCCTGTCTGGTCTACACATGGAATTCAAGGCCAGCCAGGTTACACAGTGAGACCCTGTTTCAAAGAAGAGTGTGTGTGTATGTGTATTTCAAACATAAAACATTATCTTTATACCAAAATTCTGTCTCACCAACACACCAAAAAACACCACAGAAAAACCTGGCTGAAACAACACTGGTTCAGTTTTGCCCAGACTCTGACCCAAGTGTTTGGAAGCGGTCCATACAGCAGTGACCATCTCAACAATCATGCCTGACACACATCCCTTCTTAAGGAGGAAAATGAAATGCTGTCCTGCCCAAACCTATATAACAAGTGACTTAAGAGTGCATATAGATTTTTCTGGACTTGGCTGCTGCCCTTCCTTTACTCTCAGATAAAAATAAATCAACATTCATTTTTTTTTTTTTGGACAGGTCTCATACAGTCCAGTCTGGCCTTAAATTCAGAAGGCAGTTGGGACTGGCCCTGAACTCCTCAAATCCCCCTTCCTTTACCAAAGGATGGGATTGCAGGCATGTGCCCCCACCCCTGGCAAAACTAATGTTCTTTGTAAAGATACCATTTCCCATATAGAACACTGGAAACAGAACCCAGGGCGTCAAATATGCTAAGCAGGCACTTCCACTGAGCTACGCCTCCAGCCTCATGTTCTCAAAAATGGTTTTCAATTTAACTTATAAAACCAGTGACTACATAAGACACACCATTAAAAGTAATAGTATGTCTTGAGGCTTCAGGTTAAGTCAAAGTCAAAATAGCTTACAGAAAGGAAAACTAATGGAGGAAGAGAAAGGAAAAAATAGTTTATTTTAATTTCACAGAAATTTTAAAAAGAAATGATTTTTTAAAAAAATCCTTTTCAGGTACCTGCAAGATGGCTAAAAAGGTAAAGGTGCTTACTACTGAGCCTGATGACTGGAGTTCAACCCCCAGAGCCCACATGGAAAAAGGAAACGGACTCCCTTAACTTGTCTTCTGACCTCAGCACTCTTCACACAGACACTCTTTCTCTCTCAAGTCACTCACATGCATGCACACACTACAATAAAAAAAAAAAAAATGTTTTTAGTATTTTCTCAGTCAAATGGTTAGGGACCTCTCCACCCTTTTAAACATTAAGGGAGAGATTGAATTCTATACTCAGTATGGATTTGGGAAAACCCATGTCTTTAAAAGCACATATTTAAACCAGGTGGCAGTGGCGCACACCTTTAATCCCAGCACTTGGAGGCAGAGCTAGGTGGATCTCTGTGAGTTTAGGGCCAGCCTGGTCTAGAGTGAGATCCAGGACAGGCTCCAAAGATACATAGAGAAACCCTGTCTCAAAAAAAAAAAACAAAACCACAGGGCGTTGGTGGCACACGCCTTTAATCCCAACACTTGGGAGGCAGAGGCAGGCAGATCTCTATGAGTTCAAGGCCAGCCTGGTCTACAGAGCTAGTCCAGGACAGGCTCCAAAGCTACAGAGAAACCCTGTCTCGAAAAACCAAAAAAAAAAAAAACAAACAAACAAACAAAACCAAAACAAAAACAAAAAACACAAAAAAACAAACAAAAAAAACCAAACATGTATTTAATATTATTATGTGGGGGAAGCATGCCCCAGCCCCCTTGTGTATGGAAATCAGCAGTAATTTTGTTTAATCCATTCTTTCCTTCCACTTTTACCTGAGTTTCCAGGGATCCAACCCAGTTGCCAGGCTTGTGCAGAAAGTGCCTTTTCCCACAGAACCAGCTCATGAGCACCCCCAAACACTGTTAACGCTAGACATTCTGAATATTCACTTACCAACTATTACTGATGAGAAATGTGTCACTGGGAACGCAGATGATCCAAAGACAAAGGAGTGTTGAAACAAAGCACTTCGTTAAGGTATGAAGAGAGGTGGTTGTGTGAAGGTAGATGTCTTAGGCTTTAATGGTGGTTCCAAAACTATCAGGCTTGAAAATGATGTAATCAAGTCCTTAAAAGCTATAGACATGAATTTCTTCTGTGATAATCATGCATCTTAATCTGTAACAATAGCATATCTAAGTTAGATATTCACAAGAATCAGTCTGCCATTCATCTAGGTAGAACAATAGGTCATACAAAGTAATTCAACCTTTGAGGTAAATGGCAAAAAATATTCACACTATATTAAAAAAACACAAACAATTCCTTTTTATCTAACATGCAAATACTCAAAAGTGACTTTTAAAAAAATCCTTCCTCATTGTTGAAGAGGGATATGCTAGCCTGAAAAGTAAAGAACAAATATAAATCAGATGAACTCTTCTAGCCGGGAGCCTTTGCCGATTCCCTAGAGCTAGGAAGCAGTGTTCCTTAGTCTTCTCACTCAGAACCTTCTCTGGAGGTATGTATGCATGATTATCCAAAATTATCTGTTCTGTGCTCTGTTTCCAGGGAATCCTCTGCTTTGTTCCTTTTGCCTTTGTTGGTTTGTTTTGTTGAGACAGGGTTTCTCTGTGTAGCCCTGGCTGTCCTGGAACTTGCTCTGTAGACCAGGCTAGCCTTGAGTTCAGAGATCCACCTGCCTCTGCCTCCCACTGCTGGGATTAAAGGCACGTGCCACCACCGCCCAGCTTGCCTTGTTCATTTTGGACCATGCCCATGTTTCATGAGACTGTCTTAAAACAAAAAACTATTATCAACTCTATCATACCATCATATAATGTTGATTTCTTCTTTACAATTTCTACCTTTTCTTATGAAACTAGTTTTAACAATTGTTCTCTGAAAACAGGTAACCACACACCCCCATGTACACAGAGAACACACTGGACATTTATAAACATTTAAATTTGAATTAGTTTTACTCAGCATATGTCTGAAAACTTGTTTTGACCTAATCAAGAATAAAAACAGCATTTTAAAATTTAATTGTAACATTTTATCTGTTTTTATGTGTATGGGTGTTTTGCCTGTATGTCTATGCACCATGTGTCTGGTGCCCTGAGAGGCCAGAAGGGGGCAGTGAAAATACACTGGAGCTGGAGTTAGTGTGATCAGCCACATGGATGCTAGGGATTGATCCTGGGTCCTCTGTAAGAGTCAGCTTCCACACAAATGTTTATTATTTGGACAGCTTGGATGTTCTAGCTTTGGTTTATTGGGTGGGTGTGGGGGGGGGGGTAACTAAAATTACTATAGTCTTTAAAGAGAAAACTTTGTAGAGAATTTTTGGAATAATTCTGCCATATGCACTGGTATAGTATGATTTTGAATTTTGTGAAAGAATAAGGTCTTTTATTTAGTACCTAAGTTTCTGCCTATTAAGATCTTAACATGAGATGGGCATGATAGCACACAAGCCTAGCACTTGGGAGTGAGATGAGAGGATTAAGAGTTCAAAGCCAGCTTGAGTTACATAGTCAGTTTCAAGGCTGGCCTAGGGCTACATGAGACCCAAGGAAAAAAATAGTAATCTGAACTTCACCTTAATCATCATCATTACAACTCCATTTGATTTAAAAGCCAGCCCAAGTCCTAATGATGTTTAAGTTAATGCAAACTTGTTTTTGAAAGTTCATGTTCACTTTCATTAAGGTAAGCTGGGGTATATCAGGTGCCTTCTGGACTCTGCAAGCATCAGGCATACATATATGCAGGCAAAATATCCACAAATACAAGTTTATTTTTTAAAAACCTAAAGCATCCTCAAATTTCACATTTCTTATTTTGCATATCAGTTATGCACAATACCTAATCACATTTAAAAATGGAGAGAAATTCTGTCTTTCAAAAGCCAAACCAAGGCTCAAGCATCCCAAAGTCATGTAATATAAAACTTTTTGTTTTGTGAAATACAGTTTGAACTAGTCCGTTTTTTAAGACTGAAACTGGGGTCAAAAGGAATATATACTGCTAACACATTCCAGTTCCTTCATGTGGCCAGTACAAGAAAAGGATGACAGGGGATTTGCTTTTACTATTCAGAATTCAAGAGTTATTACTACAGCCTGAAGATTAGTTTAAGTGAAGTATAATCCAGCAGGTTTTTACAGAGCTGTGAAAAGAGCAGGCAGAGCATTCCCACCCTCCACTAAGCAAAAGGAAACATCCCATTTCCAAAGCACTGCGAACAGCTCAAGGTAAACCACGCATATTTTAAGTTTAAAGGTAATTTTTTCAAGACAGTCAATTATCAAGTAATTAAAGAACTCCCTCCCCAGTGCTGGATTAAACCCAGGGCCTCATGCCTATCAGGCAAGCATTTAACCACTGACTTACAAACAACTGTGACACTGAACATGGCAGACACCAACGGGAATGAAATGCTTAGAACAAAATGGAGTTAGCTTGATTCCGCAGCCTCCCATGTTCCTGAGGCCAAATAAAGCAGAGAGGCAGATAAAGCAGAAGCTCAAGCAAGGGGAAGGGAAGGTATGACAGCTCACATATCCCAGAAACTGCAGCTATTTTGGTTTCAATAGGTGGTAGATTGTAGGATGCACATGGTAGATGGTGGGAGAGGAAGTAACCAACTTATTTTAAGGTTTAAACAATGCTAAGTATGGACACCAGATGAAGGGTTTAAGAAAGGGTATTTGAGAAGGGGTGCGGCGGGGGCATACCTGGGAAAAACAGGGGCAGAAGACATTTA
>CABHPQ010139186.1:0-40165 GCA_902168405.1 Peromyscus aztecus
ATGGTCCAGTCTCACAGACTACTCTAGCCAGGATTTCAGATAAGCCCTGCACTTTCCCATTACACTGAGACTGGACCATTATCTCAATTCTGTCAGGGTCCCCTAAAGATGTTATCACACACACACCCAGACAACAGGGAGTAATTTTAAGAATGTGATGCCCACATTCGCAAAAGGTAGGGTGAGTTGTTTTGGGTCATTTGGTGGATTATTGATGTTTACTATCATTTAGGGGGGTTGGTTACAAGTTGTTACTGATGATGGTCAGAAAAAAACTACACAAAGGAATCTCTTTCTGCAAAGAAAATAGGGGGATACTGGAATGATAGGATAAAAGGGTAGATTATTGAATCTACTTTTAGAGTAAAAAGCATCTATTAATCTCAAATATTTTACATTGGTATGGATTTTTGTATATTGATACAAATTTAAGGTTATTTTTGGACTATGCTGTATATATGTTTCTACTTGTTTAAGGGATTTTTGTGTATTGATACGAATTTACAGATATTTTTGTTTTAACATACTGTATATATGTTTCTACTCTTGTTTAAGGTATTGTACCTAGGCAGCTCATTTTTAAAAATGTAATATAAAGTTCTAGTTCTTGAAAGTTATTATTAGAAACTATTTAGGATAATTAAGAAATACAGGCTAGTAGTTAGTCATCTATAACAATCAAACTTGTAGTCATGTTAGGTATGTTTTCAAGGTCAAACATAGATAGATGATCTTCAAACACTTCAGAGATCTACAGAATATGACATTTAAGATTTTTTAATAACATAAGGTTTTTTTTTATGACAGTGAGATAAGTCTGCTCGTGGCAGCACCAATCTACTTTAAAAAAAATGATGATGGGCATCAAAGAACCTCCATATGGAGTTTGCTTTCATTGTGACAAAGTTAGCCACTGGGCAAGAAACTGCCCTTACTTCAGCTGCTGACAGTATGCTGTCCAAATTGGACAAGCAGGACACAAAAGAAAGTAACTGTCAATCTTTGCTGAGACAAGGTAGAACATTCCTTCAAATTCCTGCTTCACAGAAAAGTCTGTCAGATATTCTATGTCTGTAGTCTGAAAATGGAAGCCCCAACGTTGCAGAGGAACCTTGGGTGATGGTCCAGGCAGCCAGCTGTCTCTGTCATTTCTATAGTTTTGGAAGTTGTTTGCTCTGTGAACAGCGCACACATTTATACCCCCACATAAAGAATGTACTGATCATCTTATTGTACAGCTACCACCAAAATGCTGGGTGGCCCTGCTGCATTTCAGGTTGTGAAGCATCTGTGACACTAAGACTCAGGCCATGGTGATTCCTTAACTGAAGAACTCCCATTCATGGAGTGCTTGTGGCTGCCCTTTGACAGACACACAGACTATTCTAAAATTATTTATGGGGAGCAGCCCCCTTCTGCTGGTCTTAGAGGTCACAATCCTTAGCTCAAAAGGTCACCATGGCTAGGGCACTATCCTCTCCCCTGTAATGAGACACACCTCATCACTTCCACCACCATCTTTTATAAAGTACAGGTTTCTAGCAAGTAATCAATCTTTATGGTTCAAAATCCTTGTACCCAAGTTTTAGCTCTGTCCAAACAAAGGTACTGCCGATGGCCGTGTCAGAGGAGCAGCAGACGGCAACTGAAGTTCAAGGTGTCAGCCCACCAGGAGGAAACTCTCTGATGGGTCATCGGATTTAAGCAAGGGCATGAGACTACAGACCCTGGAATATCTTTTGCTTCTGCTGTGCCTTTACACGTTTGCTGCTGCCATCTTTCTCTGGTATCTGACATGGTGTGAGTAGGTATGGGGAGATACCCACCCCCACTGCCTGTAATGTAGTGTGTTTATCTCATGAAAACATCCTGATCTACTGGCCATTTTTATCTATGGACTGTCAAGAAGATGGTTCCTCCCTAAGCTGTACTGTCTAGCTGATATAATAATGTTAGCACATACAGAGTTTTGATGAATAAAAATGAATATAAAGAAATGCTACACAGTCAGGGCCTATGAGTTCCCCCTAAGGAGCTGTTTTAGATCACAGTTCAAGTTAATGAGCTAGGCTGGCTCAAATTCCTTTAATCTTAATGCTAAGAAATGCAGTTACAGGTTTCAGTGTGCACTATTAGCTAAAACAAAGCTTCAAAGTAACTTTAGATTAGACCACATGCCTTACTAATGGTTTTTAAGATAAACAATCCCAGAAAAGCAATATAAAGTTCACAAGGACACATAGCTAAGCTGTCTGATTCATTAAGCTAGAGTTGTAAATACAAAACAGCCCAATTACTGCTAGCTGATGGATGATTAATTCCTTGCACCCATTGCTGACCTCAGTTTGCTGATATGGGTATGCACCCTGAAGATTCAAAGCTCAGCTATGACTGTTTCTTTTTTTTTTTTTTTTTTTTTTTTTTGGTTTTTCGAGACAGGGTTTCTCTGTGTAGCTTTGCGCCTTTTCCTGGAACTCACTTGGTAGCCCAGGCTGGCCTTGAACTCACAGAGATCTGCCTGGCTCTGCCTCCCGAGTGCTAGGATTAAAGGTGTGCACCACCAACACCCGGCATGACTGTTTCTTATGTAGATAAATATTGGGTCCTGATATTGCACAAATAACAGGAAGTAGGACACCAAAGTCTGCAAACAGAAGCAACTTTTATTCATATACACTGCAGAAAAGAAGGAAATTCTGACTAGTCAGGACTACAGAGAATAATTTGACTCTGTAGACCAAAAAAAGGGGAGCTGCAGGTTTCTTTTTGTGGTCAGGGGTCACACACAGGGCAGAAAGTACATTTTGAGATTTAAAGCCTCATGGTGCCACAGTATCTTGAGAGTGCTGACTGGAGCTGATGCTAAAAGATTTACAGTATTACCAGGAATGTTGACTTCAGCCTGAATTAGAATATTTATGACATTCCAGGAATCTCCATGTCTGGAGACTCAGCACTCTCTGAACACCTCTAGGATCTGAAGAGAACCCAGAATTTACAACTTCTGATTACAGGGTGTTCATTCAAAATGTTTACATAGTCATGAGTTAGTTTGAATTGCCTTTCCCCTGCCTAGGAGAATGCAGGACAAAATGTCCCAATACACTCAAAAGTATAGGTTATAAATAAACAATTTTCACATTTTCTTGGGCTCTTCAGCAGTTTAGGTTTGTGATTCCTTTAAAATTCCTCATAAGATTACCTCTCAAGATAGATAATAAAGTAATTGATTCTTTCTTTGCAGCCTGTCAACAAAAGAGTTGGTTGAGAAAATGTGCTCTTTGCTTGCTCATGGCCTATTATTCTGTAACAAGCTATTTAGATATATTGCATGTGAGTTGTTAGGATGACTGTTTTCAATAATTTAGGGAAATTAAAAAAAACATGTCTTTACCTATAATCATTCACTTGAAAAATGAAATGCAACCCCTTTGTGACTCCCCCACTGCCTGGAAGATTTTGTTAGGTATATAAGCCGTGGAGGGAGAGAGAACAAAGGAGAATAAAGAAGGGCACCATCGAGAGTGTGTGTCTTTTTCCTACCCCCTCATACAGAAAAGTTTTAGCTACACCGACACTGTGGATTTCCCTTTGAGCCCTGTGCTGCCCGGAGGCTGGCCCCCCAGGCTGCAATAAGGCACACCCATTTTCTCAACACCGGAGAGGTATACTGAACCTACACTTTATTTATTTTTATTTAATTTATTTATTTATTTTTGAGACAGGGTTTCTCTGTAGTTTTGGTACCTGTCCTGGATCTCACTCTGTAGACCAGGCTAGCCTCAAACTCACAGAGATCCACCTGGCTCTGCCTCCCGAGTGCTGGGATTAAAGGCATGGGCACCTACACTTTATTTTTGCAATTGAATTTCAAGGAGGTAATAGATCATGATTCTGAACCAAACAAAAACTATAAAAATATATACAGCAGAGTGCCCCCTTCCCTGTCTGCTCAGTCCTCACTTCTTGCCATAGACAATCATGTTTATTGGTTTCTTTCTGTACAGGTAAATCAATATGAATAGAGACTATGGGTTTGTTTCTTTTTTTATATACACAAAAAAGCTGGCATGGTACACATATGGTTTGACTTGGTGTTTTGACTTAGTAATATATCTTGGGGATTCTCTCCTGGCAGTATGCCTAGTGTCCATAAGTTTTCTTTTTCCTTATTTATACAATTTATAAGTTTTAAATGGTAAATCGTTCTGAGAAGCATGATGAACTCATGGGTCCTTTTGCCTGGGACAGGAATCACTCCCCATCTACTTGCCTGTTAGTGGGTAAATGTCTCAGTTAACATGCCCCCATCACAGCATTTCAGTCCTTATAGTCAAGTAGCCATTATTTTACTGAATAATGACTCCAAAGTAAAAGACTACTGATGCTGGCAATTTTGTTGAGGTATATCTTTATAACTGCTCTGTTATATTATTGTTGTTGTTACCTCTTTTTTTTTTTTTTTTGGTTTTTTTTGAGACAGGGTTTCTCTGTGTAGTTTTGCGCCTTTCCTGGAGCTCACTTGGTAGCCCAGGCTGGCCTCGAATTCACAGAGATCCGCCTGGCTCTGTCTCCGAGTGCTGGGATTAAAGGCGTGCGCCACCAACGCCCGGCCTTGTTGTTACCTCTTATGGCTAATTCAGAATAACTTAATTTATTCAATTTTACTTGAGGTATGTATGGATAAGAAACAATGTCACATATGAGGTTTGGTACTGTGACTTCAGGTATCCTATGGGGGTATTGAGATATATCCTCCACAAATAAGGGGGAGGTTACTGTATTAGGTCAAAGGGCACACACATTTGTTAAGTATAAAATGTCACTTCCGGGTTTTGTGGAGATAAATTATTACCCCTAAAATACAATGGGTTAGCTCGGTGGTTTGCGCCCTCTTAACCATGTGTAAAACCACGGGGTTCCCAACAGCTACCACCTTTGTCTGCCCAGACTCCCTGGAACTTGGTGACATACTTTTGAAATCCAAGAAGTCCATACTGCAGCTGGAACTGGAGTGGCTGGTGCAGGTCTAGTCTCTCCACAGCCGATGAGAAGACTAGACCTGCACTGGGGTAACACTGGAGGTTCTCCAGTGCCCAGTGTCAATGAGTGTGTCCTGCCACAAGGTTTTGAAAGCATAGTTCAAGGCAGCTGTTAAGCACTAACTGCTGGCCAGAGGCCTCCAAATAGCACAGGTTATGGCCATTGCTCTTAGCTGCCCCCAGAATTAAATGGTAAGATTACAGTTGGATTTCAGGACAGAGAGAAATCAAACGAACTGGCACTGAAAATTTCCTTCCTGCTGACTAGCTTTCATAATGCTGGAAGGAACTGTGGAGGCCATCAGAGAAGAAAACACACCAAGAGTGTTACTCAGCAGTGGAGCCTGTTTGCTACAATATCCTGCCAGACACGGTATGCCCAAGAGTGGAACAGTGGTATGAAGTTAGGGGTTACCAACTGCTTTTGTACTGAATTTGAGGCCTGTTACAAAGAAAGAGATTCAGGTTTCATACTGTAAATCTGGTCCAAAGCTCACAAGGTCCCACGTCCTAGGGAGGAAGCTACTACAGTTAATTTTGCTAAACCACATTGTCAAACTTCCTTCTAAATATTTATGCCTCTGCCCATAGGTTGGCAATGCCTTCAGCCTTGGCCAGAGAAGCTTCTCTTGGCAATGATTGGGAGTTAATGCAGAGAGTCATCGTCAAAGTGCTGAGAACTGAGTGTCTATTGAGCACTCAGCCCTAAGCGGGACATCTATATCAACTCTCCACTTGTAAGGCGCAGGGAACTGCACGGAAGAGGGGCAGAAAGAATCTAAGAGCTACAGGATGGGAAGTAGCCCTGAGAAATGCTGTCCTTGGGCAGTGATAGGGCCACTGCACCCAGGAACACACTGCAGCTCTGGTTTAACCACCCAAGATCAAGTCAACAAGACAGTCCACATTCCCACAGACAGCATGACTGAACTCAGCAGGGTATTAGCTAAACAAAAACAGAGACATGAAGGGGTGAGGAGGAAGGGTAGGGGGTATCTGGGGGCAGCAGGAGGGCATTATTACATATATGAAATTGTCAAAGAATTAAATAAAAAGATATTCTTTAAAAAATAAAACAGCTAACAGAGCTGGCGAGATAGCTCAGAGGTTAAAAGCACTGGCTGCTAGTCTGGAGGCAGAGGCAGGAGGATCTCTGTGAGTTAGAAGCCAGCCTGGTCTACATAGTGAGTTCCAGGACAGCCAGGGCTATACAGGGATACCCTGTGTCAGGAAGGGGAAAAAAGGTAACTGTTGGACAGCTTGCCATGCAGACAGGGAAGGTTCGAGAGAGGTCTCAGATTCTTTCCTTCTGTTCTTCTACCAAGGGGTCTATCCAATGCCAGGCACTGTGACAAATTACCCAGAGACTCTGGGAAGTCTGGTATACTGGATCTATTAGTCACAGGCCACCACTTGCCTAGTCAGGCCTCTGATAAGCAAAGAACCCCTTGGGTTGGGTGAGTGTACAGGCCAGCCTTTCCCATCTCAGGCCAGCCACTGAATGCTGTGAACAAGTCATTTACTAATCTGGGCTTCCATTTCTTCAACCACCCTAAGACAGCAGGGAAAGTCCCCAAAGAGTCCCATAAAAACCAGCAGGCAGATGCGGGTATAGCACAGCAGCAGAATGCGTGCCTGGCATGCATTTGATTCCAAACACACAAACACGTGGCAGACAATAATCTCACTTTTGCAAAAACTGACAAAAGAAAGCTCAGTGTTTGGCACACTCTGTAATTCCAGCTTTCAGAAAGCTAAGACAGGGGAATCACGAGTCTGAGGCCAGTTTGGGCCACACAGAAAGACCCTGTATCTAAAAAACAAAAACAAAACAAAACAAAACTGAAGAAATGGGGCTGGAGACATGAGCATGCCCTTGCAGAGGACCTGAGTTCAATTCTTGGCATCCATTCCACACTGGGTAGTTTAAAGCTAGCTGTGGCTCTAGCTGCAGAGGATCTGCTGCCTCTGGTCCATGCAGGACTGCACTCATGTGCACACACCCACATAAGCTACCTGTGACTAGCTGCAGAGGATCTGCTGCCTCTGGTCCATGCAGGACTGCACTCACATGCACACACCCACATACAAACCCACACTGAGAAACAGAACTAAAAACAATAAATTAAACCCGTTGTGGAGGCACACACCTTTAATCTCAGCACTCAGGTGGAAGAGGCAGGTGGATCTCTGTAGTCTGGTCTACAGAATGAGTTCCAGGATAGCCAAGGCTACATAGTGAAACCCTATCTCAAAACAAACAAACAAACCAATAAAATAAGCCATTAAAAAAAAAAAACAGACAGGAAAGACAGAAGATAGTCAGGTAGATGATAGGTCAGTAGATGGATAGGTCAACAGATGTTCTCCAAAATGTCTACTGTGGTGGAATCAGTAAGCTTTTTCTTCTTTCCCTCTGCTCTCTAAATTTCTCATTAGTCTTTAGGGACTGCCCTTTTTTAAATTGTGTATTTGCTTTGGTTTTAATCTAGTTTTTGCTTTCTGTTTAATTTTTATTTTATGTATAGGGGTTTCACCTGCATGCCTGTCTGTGCACCACATTTGTGCCTGGTGTCAGGTCCTCTCAAGAGGCCAGAAGATGCCATGGATCCCCTTGAACTGGAGCTATAGATGTTTGTGAGCCACCATGTGGGTGCTGGGAGTTGAACCCAGCTCCTCTGGAAGAGAAGCCAGTACTTACTGCTCTGGTTCCTTGTTTGTTTTTGTACATATCCAGGACTGGCCTAGAACTTACCACATAACAAGTTCTGAGAATGGCCTTGAACTCTTGACCCTCCTTGTCTCTACCTTCCAAGTGCTGGGATAACCATGTACTGCCATCTTGTTCAGCTCAAGTTCTCCCTTTAAAGGGAGTAACTCATTTCTAAAGCTTCTTTCCACACGTCATGGTTCAAAATTAAGTCATAAGAAAGAAGTTATCTGTTTCAGTACTGGTTAGTACACCCTACAGCCTATCACACTGATTGGGAAACTCCAAGTCTAGGGAGGAGCCCGCAATCTGCTCTCCCACGCTCAGCTCCTATCAGGACTGCCGACAGAACACTGAGTGAAGGATGGCTGGGTCCCGGTGCTCCCTGGGCTATACGATGTGCTCCTGGCTCCCAGGGCAGGGTGCTTCTTCCCACCAGTCTCCACCAGCTCTTGATTTCCTGGGGCACTTTCTACATCATATAATTATCTACGAGAAAATTTCAACCATCAAGTGCAGGCGTCCATGACAAGTCTTCCTACCAGACCATGATGGCATCCAGGCTCCCTCTCTCAAATATCACTGACAATTCACACAACAGAGCAGAACCAACACTGAGTACTTCAAGGAGGGCCACAGGATTTAAGTCCTGGGACCTGGTTTCAAGTCTGAGCTCCTTCATTCAAATTCATACAAATTATGTGACATTTTACTCCCTAAACCCAAAAGAAGGGACAAGGTTGGAGCCACACAACTATAATTAAAATCAAGTAAGAAATGTGTGTCAAAGTATCCGTCGCATTGCCTAGCCAAAAGTGAGCACCGAGAGTGGGAACTGTGACCTGTCTCTTGTCCCTTTGTCTTGTATTCCACGGGTGTGAGGTAGGCCTGAGGTAAAGTCTGGTTTGGGCTCAGGTACTGGTCTAGGTATTTCTATCTACAGAGCTAAAAAAGCCTCTTATGTTTTACCCACAGGCCAAGGCAGAAGGGCCTGGGATTTCTGTTTGTTAGGGACCACAAGAAAGGTGCCATCATACTTCACACAGCAGAGGAAAGCTAGAGAGCAAACCTCCCCGGCCCTTTGCTAGAACAGCGATCAACAACTTGCAGAATGTATCCAAACTGCAGAGCAGAAGTTGATTTTCAGGCCTGCCTCGGTTGGTCATACCCCATAACCTCAGGGAGTCTGTTCCCCTTCCCATTCTCTCTTACAAAAGCTGGCAGGCCACCTCTCCTGGACATCATTGCCCACGACACACAATGATGTGTGCTGACAGCCTGGCAAGCTGGGACCAGGAGAGCTGTCAATTTGAAAAGCTTGCTTTAAAAAGTGTCCAATTCTAACTCCAAAGCAAAGGGAGCCTGACAGGCAGGAGAAAAGCACTCCAACAACACAGCAAGCCTGAAGCCACCCCCTGGGAGGCGCCCAGCCCAGCCCTAACAGGTGCACCCAGTGAGAGGCACAGCTCTGGAACATGTTTGTTTTTTTAACCACCTAGCCTGAGAGAATGGCAGGCATGCTGTTTTCTTTAACCAACCTCAGCCCCTGACAGAAGAGAGCGCCTGACATCCCAGCACAGCACCTGTGGAGCTGAGCCAAACAACACACACTTCGGCCATGCCACGGGGATTCTGAGCTCACATCTTCACCCTGGACCTGAGCTATCGTTAGAAACATCCTCCAGTCGTGGCATTCGGGAGACATGGTGGCTAGGAGCCAGACTAGAAAGGCTCCAACCGAAAAGTCTTCCTTTCCCCAACAGGTGACACCCTGTAATGAAAAGCAACGGCAAAGCAAGAGGCAGGAGCCACTTGTTAAGGAGCGGGTACTAGAACAGATGGGACAGAGGGGTAAGGAGGAGGCTTCCGGGTAGGAGGGCACAAGGAAGGGCAGGAAGATGGGGGGAGTGAGGGCGCAGTCAGCAATTATGTTTGAAAATGTCATAATGAAACCTAACACTTTACACGCTAATTTAAAAATGTTTTCAAGCCAGGCGGTGGTGGCACACACCTTTAATCCCAGCACTCGGGAGGCAGAGCCAGGCGGATCTCTGTGAGTTCGAGGCCAGCCTGGGATACAGAGTGAGTTCCAGGACAGGCTCCAAAGCTACACAGAGAAACCCTGTCTCAAAAAACTAAAAATAAATAAATAAAAATATTTTCCAAACAGCGTCTTTGACATGTAATGAACTGGTGGTGAAACTCCCCGTTAAAGGGCACAGTTCAGCGCCACTCAGTGTCCTCTGGCTGCCAGCCACCACTTCTCAGTCCATGGCCCTGGACTGGTCTGTCTGAGGCCTGTCTTCCTTTTTCTTGTGTGTACACCCAGGAGTGTGACAGCTGGGTCACAACGGAAACGCTGTGGGGTATCGGTGTCCCCACGTCCTACCCGGCATGCTAGTCTTTACCACTGCGGCCACTTCCTCTGTTCCACATCCGGGTCCTCAGGCAGCAAGGAGAGCGACATGGGCCTGGCTTGAGCATTGGAAAGCTCAAAGCCTATCCCAGTGACACACTTCCTTCAACAAGGCCGCTCCTCCTAATCCCTGTCCCTAATGACGAAACATTCCAATGTATGAGCCTATGGGGGCCGTTCCGATTCCCGCCACCACAGCCTGTCTCAACAAAACAAAGAAAACACACCACAAAGCAGAAGGGGGGCTGGAACCAGTGGCGCGTTGTCTGTCTGGGAGAAGAGTCACTAGCTGGACCCCTCAAGTGGGGGTCAGGGCAAGAGAACACATGTGACCACAACCGAGTTCATGGAAGCCTCAAGAAGGATCACACACCAGGGCAGGGACACCCTCGTAGAGGAAGATCTGCTGCCACTACCACCGCTCAGGACGGGCTGGGCACCGCAGGGATCCAAGATGAGACTCTTTCGCTTCTGGGGGCAAGCTCCTCTTCTGCCTTCTAGAGTGCACTAGCTTTCTCAGAAGAACAAACCAGAGAGGCAACACAGGACTCCTGTGAGAGAGGACACCAAAACCTCTTCTCTCAAGTGCCAACATTTCAAAGGTGCAGAAAGAGTGGAGGACTCAACAGGGCACAGCCACATGGCAGCAAGTGCTTGGCAATCTGGAAGTGCAAGGCAGATATGGATGCAGTAGGTTCTGAGGAGAGCAGGCCAGCGGGGTGTCTCAGTGGCTAAAGATGCTCGCCAACCAGAGGATCTGAGTTCCATCCCTGGGCCAACATGGGGAAGCAGAGAACTGACTCCTGCGGGCCGTCCCTTCACCTTCACAAGAGAGCGGTGACATGTACCTACACACACACACACACACACACACACACACACACACACACACACACAAATAGAGTATAAAAGACTTCACATTTATAAAAAATATCAAAAGACTTTGGAGGGGGAGCACAAGGCCTGGTACGAGAGCCCCCTTCAAAGATGACAAACCCTCCCGCTTGGGGCTAAGAGTGGAACACAGTTAACAACAGATGAGTGAGTCTCTGAGATGAAAGACTCCAAGTGCTAAGAAATAAACCCAACACAGTGTGGAAAATGTCCCATAATTTTGCTCCTTTTCAGAGGGAAGGGGAGGAAACTGTAAAGGACTGGCTTAGGCAACGGCTCCTGACCCCATTTTCACCAGAGCACTTCGGGAATGCTTAATCAGCTTATTTCTACACTGTTCTCTGGAGACTTGTTTATTTGGTACTCTTTGACGATTAATCTCTCTCTCTCTCTCTCTCTCTCTCTCTCTCTCTCTCTCTCTCACACACACACACACACACACACACACACACACACACACACACACGCGCGCCATGGGAAGTTTTGCAAATATATCAAAATAAGAGAGCACTTTAATTATTTTAAGTTATCTAGGATTTGAGGCACACCCAGGAAAACCTCACAGTCAGGACATTTACAAATTTAAGTGTCTCCCTTGGTAAATAAGAAGCAAATTCCTTCAGGGCAAAAGTTGTGAAACCCAGAATTGCCATCATATTTTTGCAACACAGAACGCTGTGATGATGGATGGTACTAAAAATAGCCTGGGGGAGGGGTGTGAAGCAGGAAAGACAAACAGCCACCTTACCCAGAGCACCAAACACCCATGAACATCATCCACTTCAGCGGATTAATTTGACAATAGGAAACAGAATCTGGTTATTTTTTCTCGAATTCAGAACAGTCTTTCCCTCCTAGGGATCCTCTTGGAAAATCTTGTTCATAAACAACCGATTCCTAGGTAACTGGCCTCTTGCTGAGTGTTTCCACACTTCACCACTAAGCATTCCTCCCTAACACGCCACTCCACGTTCCTGTCGCCTCATTGGTGATGTCATGGAAAGGCATCGACACGCTGTTATTATTGCCGAGCTAGAGACTGTAAAGGAAATTATGCTGCTGTCTCTAGGTTTAAATTTTCCATGAAAAATTGTTCTCATTGCCACAGAGGCTTAGCCAGTGAACAAGAAAAATGATTTAATTAAGAGACAGCCATAATTTGATTTTTTTTTCAGTTCACTCTTTCAACATAAAAGTTACACTAAGCAGAGTTTCATTTTATTTCATGACTTATTTTCATCAGACCATTCCAGAACACACAGAGATGCTGAGTAAAAACCAAAGGAAAAGAAGAAAAGGAATATTCGAGGGAGAACCTCCATAGTCAAATAAGCTTTGAAATATGGTGTGAGGGAAGGATGAGGAGCCTGAAGAAGCCGAGAAACGAAGAAGAGCCACAAACACATGGGCACAGGGAGAAGACACCTCACTGGGATGACAGCTGAGGAAGGACAGAACTAGCCTGGCCCCTGACAGACAGCGGACAACATGTGAGGATAACAACAACAAACGTTAACAGTGGAAACACAGTGGGAGGAAGAGAACGCTCCTGCTCTGCTGTCTGTCCTTGCGTGCACACGCAAGTCAAAAACCAAACCTAAGAGCTCTGATTCGGAACCTGAAGACACGGCCACTGGTCCTTTCCTTGGACATTCCAGGTAATAGCCAAGGCTGAGCCTTGGGATCTTCCTATACACACCCCAAGACACTGGGTAGAAACTCAAACACTAGGAGCTGAGGCGACAGCTCGGTGGGTGAAGGACCCGCTGTGTGTATGAGGACCTGAGTTCAGATGCCCAGCACTCGCGGAAAAGCCAGCTGCAGCAGGGCAGCAGGTCCTATAACCCCAGGACGTATGTGTGGAGACGCTGAGAACTGCCAGCCGGCAGCTGGTCCAAAGGGTGAGTCCTGGGTTCACTGAGAGATAGAGAGGGCATCCATCATCAACTCTGGCCTCCCTACTTACACACAGGCATCCACGTACATACACACACCCATGTGCACATATAAATAAATACAGGAAATTAATAAAAAGTAAAAGTTCATATTGCTCAGACATCAGAAAGTTTGCATGATCCCCCTATTAAAACAACTCAGTCTCTTGTGTGTGGTGTATGTGTGTTTGTCTGTTTCTGTGTGTGTGCATATATATCTACAGTTGTCCCATGTGTGTATGTGTATGGAGTTCAGAGGTCAGGGTTGGGTGTCTTGCCTCAAGCTTTTTTTTTTTTTTAGTTTGGGGGCTATAGAGATAGATCAGCAGTTAAGAACACTTGTTCTTGCATAAGACCCAGATGAAGGCTCACAACCATCTGTAACTCCAGTTCCAAGGGATCCTCCTCTACAGGCAAAACACGCATACACATAAAGAAAAATAACTTTTTAAAAACTTAATTTTATCTAGTCCACTGACATAGTGAAGACTCCTTCTTAGTTCAATATCTTGGCAACAGGACAAGAGATGTGCCAGCATGCCACCTCGAACAAAGAGAAAGTAGCTGTGCTGTGGCCTTCACACACAGCCTGAGACAGGAAGTCAGAGCTCAGAAAACTTCCTGTGCATCAGGATAAATCAGCCAGTTTGCCAGCAGCATTTGACACCCTCTTAATAGACACCCCTACATGGGAAACACAGACCAGGGTGGCAGTCACGTTACTCCACAAGGAGACGTTGTTATGGAGACCGCTCTGAAGGCTCCCAGGCGATGCCAGTGTATAATTAAGGCTAGTGAGAGATCAGAGCAGCCAGCTGGGTGGTCTCCATGGAAACCAGCAAATATACATCATCACATGCACAGTGACTGTTTTGGATCAATGACTCTTTATATAGGTCTAAGACACTGTGAATGGCCCATCAATGGCTTCTTTGGTTGGGCAATCTCAGTTTAGGCTGGGAGAAGCCTTGTTCTTGTGGACGCTGCTGCACTCAGAGCAGCAGCGTAGCACGCAGTAAATCCACACCACGAACCAGCGAACACAATTGTAAACCCAGCCAGGAAACCACTGGTCAGCTTCGTGAAAGGACTGAGCGAGAGTTTGACAGAGCCAAGGACCTGCCCAGGGCTGGCTCCCACCAGTGCAGAGCTGTCAGGCAGCATTTAACGCCCTTGATAAGGCAGAGATAGTATTGTGCTTGTTTAGAGAAAAGGAAACCAATTCACACATCTAAAGTGGAAGACCTGAGACTAGGTGAAAATTAAGTCTTTATTTAGGTCTCTATTGTCCTACACGATGCTGTTTGCAAAGCACACCCCAGCTATTTCCACATACATTAGTTCATTGACTCTGCTCTGAACCAGCATGAACTCATATTCTAGTACCTTCCAGTTTTACAGTATTTCCTCCATATGAACAGCATCCTATCCGAAGAGCAATGTGAGGGAACCGCCTTCTAGGGTGAATTCTGAGTTAAGAACAAAAATTCCAATAAACCACCTGTAACACTGACACCAAGATCTTCCCCAAGAGAAGGTGAGACCTAGTGACAGGACAGAACAAAGTCCCGCTGTGGTGTGACATATTCCATATGCTCTTAGAAACCTGGCAAATGTTTTATTGAGTAGACATAATTATCAACACAGTCCCCAGCAGTTCACTGTAGAGGGCTACATCAGAGGTAAAGGCCATCAGCAAGTCGGGCATGAATATCAGACGTCACTGCAGTCCTGACAGCTCTGAGATGCCATTAGATGCCTTCTAGTCCAAACTCCACTGTCCAGAGCAAAGAACTGAGGGTTCCAGGGTCACACTGCCTCAGGCTCCTGTGTTTATGGTGGCACTGTGTTGGGAGGTAGAGCATCAATAGAGGAAGTTGGCTACACTGTAGGCCTTGAGGTTTAGAGCCTAGCCCCACTTCCTCTCCAGGAACTACTTCCTGTTCATGGAGAAATGAGACTCCTTTTAGTAGTATCAGCATACTGCACACTCCTGCTACCATGGAGTCACTTGCTACCATGTCTTCCCCATCTCGATGGCCTGTCTGTGTCCTCCCAAACTGCAAGCCAAAATAAACCCTTCCTGCCTTACCATGGGTATTTGATCACAGCAATGAGAAAAGTAACTAATGTAGATATCTTGTCCATCATGGCTGCTATGACTAACTGGGTAGCTTATAGACAACATAACTGTGCTTCTTACTCTTCCACAGGCTGGGAAGTGCAGATCAGCATGCTGGTGGGTTCAGTGTCTGGGAAGAACTGCATCCTCCTTCTGTGTATTCACAGTGGATGGGGCAAGGCAGCTCCAAGGAATCTTTTATTTTGAGACAGAATCTCACTCTGTAGCCCTGGATGGCCTGGAACTGGTCACATAGACCAGGCTGGTCTCAGACTCAGAGATCCGCCTGCCTCTGTCTCCTGGGTGCATGGATTAATGGTGTGAGCCACCATGACTGATGGGAGCCAGGCCACTGATGTCACTCATAAGGACTCAATCTTCATAATCTTATCATGTGCCCAAAGCTGCACCTATGACCATCAACTTAGAGATTAGGATTCCAAACTATAAATTTTAGGGGGGCACACACATTTCATATCATAGAAGAAAAGTTCAGTGAACAGTGGCCAGAGTCAAACACTGAGCACCCTCCTCCCCCGGCCCCCAAAGCCCCATTCCTTCCCCACACACATCTCAAGATGGAGACTAAAGCCCTGCCTGCCTCCTTCCATCGATCACTATCTCTGCCTTTCTAGGACAGCCCCAACCCCCAGTCCTTCCACAAACCACTGACACCAGTCTTCACTCCCCTCAGTCTCCGGCTTTCATTGTTCTTTCACTCAATCCTTTTTCTAAATCTGTCTCATCATGAGGTCTGGCTATTACACCCTGACCACAGCGCACAGCCTTCTTCTTCAGTGTATGTGTGACCCTCCCTCAAAGGCTGCCGATGTCCTCGCTCTGATTCTTCTCAACCTGCCCTCAGCGGCACTTCCTACGGTCCTTCTCTGCACTTCTCTGTCCTGCTCATCATGGCCCCTAGACGTGAATGTCTCCCAAGTGTTGGCCTGTGTTCTTTCATTCCTACATCTTTCCTCTCCCAGTGAGCGCTTCCATACCTTCACTGTTGTGATGCCTGATCTAAGTTCTCACCCACTTCTCCAGGTTTCCAGCAGCTCCACACACATCTGTCTAGAATGCATTTCACCAGCTTTACTCCCTACATCTGTCATGCCATAAGAGTCCCAGGTCTCCAGTTACAAACCTTGGGGACAGCTAGGCAGTGGTGGCGCACACCTCTAATCCCAGCACTTGGCAGATCTCTGAGTTCAAGGCCAGCCTGGTCTACAAAGTGAGTTCCAGGACAGCCAGGACTGTTACACAGAGAAACCCTGTCTTGAAAAACAAAAAACAAAAAAACAAAACAAAACAAAAACCCCAACAACCTTCAAGACAGCCATGCTCTTCCAGGTCCATCATTATTGGCGTTTTACGACTCTCATCACCCACCCTCAGCTGTTCTAACGTGGTCTAGTCCTTATTTTGTCATGTCCCATAGCAATCATGTGATAAATGATTAAAATTTATTTTCCTTCCAATTTTCAGGCATATCTGACCTTCATCTTATTTAATTCCTGCCACTGCAGTTCTGATTTACCTCCTGCCTGAATGCTTGAAGCCCAGTTCTATCTATTTAAGCTGTTTCCACATTATCATGCCCAAGCATCATTTACCATCCAGCAGCTCATCCAGAGGTCCACAATGGATTCTTTTTACTGTCATCTGACTTTTTGCTTAATTTCCCTATGCATCCACTGGCTCTTCCTCTAGTCAAACTCATAGTTCCCTACATGCCTGTAACACGAATCTTAAAAGGTCTTATTAATAAAAAACCCAGAGCCAGATATTGGGGTGAAAACAGAGAGATCAGAGTAATGAACAAGCCACAATCAACTTCACCTTACCAACTCCTCAGCCTCCAGAGAGAGCTACTTCCTATAGACCCAAGCCTATATGCCTTTCTGTCCCTGCCTTCTTACTTCTTCTCTCCACCCAGCTACATCACTTCCTCCTCCCGCCCAGCTCTATCACTTCCTGTCTGTCTGTACAGACTTCCAGACCTCTATGGTTAACTAGTGCTGGGAATAAAAGGCATGTGCCACCATGCTTGGCTCTGTTCCCAGTGTGGCCTTGAACTCACAGAGATCCGGATGAGTCTCTGCCTCCCAAATGCTAGGATTAAAGGCGTGTGCTACCATTACCTGACTTCTATGTTTAATACAGTGGCTGGCTTTTTCCTGTGATCTCCAAATAAGCTTTATTGGGGTGCACAAATAAAATATCACATTTCCCCTTTTTTGTCTAAAATAAAAAATATATAACTAATATAAGAAAAACTACATACAATAAGTACAATAACTATATACAATATATACAAGCAATAAATACATCAACAATGTCTAGTCCATTTGCATTTGACAAATTCAGAGAAAATATTCCATTACCTATCCTATTTTGGTGAGTCCAAAATGTACCTAATTTACTTTCTGTCCTAACTTGCACTAAATTTTGCCAAAACAAGGAGAGATGGTCCTTCAGGTTCCCGCTTCACAGAGGAGTGCTGTGGGATGTTCTGTATGGCAAATGTGTTGCTAATAAAACACTGATTGGCAGTGGCTAGGCAGGAAGTATAGGCGGGGCTAACAGAGAGAATTAAAAGAACAGGAAGGCAGAGGGAGTCAAGGACTGCCAGCCACCGCCAGGACAAGCAGCATGTAAAGATGCCGGTAAGCCACGAGCCATGTGGCAAGGTATAGATTTATAGAAATGGATTGATATAAGATATAAGGACAGTTAGCAAGAAGCCTGCCATGGCCATACAGTTTGTAAGCAATGTAAGTCTCTGTGTTTACTTGGTTGGGTCTGAGCGGCTGTGAGACTGGCAGGTGAAAGAGATTTATCCTGACTGTGGGCCAGGCAGGAAAACTCTAGCCACGAAAACTCTAGCCACAGAGGAGACTGCCAGACATTCTGCAGGACACAGGGAGAAGCAACTGAGAAACTCTAGGCCTATTGGCTGAAGATGGATGCCCAACGTTACAGAGGAATTTTGGGTGACTGTCCAGGCAGCCAGCTGTCTCTGTCATTCTAGATTTTTGGAAGTTGCTTACAATGCTCTTCCTGTTTACTTAGGTAATATTATATCCTTCTGGGGTCTTTGATGTAGTTGAAGACTAGATAGTTATAATTTTCCTTGGTTATGATAAAAGATAAATTAGATATGAAACTTTAGACTCACAAATATAGGATAGATGATAAAATATTTTCTTTAATTTTGCCAAATATAGACTAGATATTGTAACTGTAATTCTTGCTTGATAACTGTTTGTTATATATAATTTTACTATATTAAAGCTAAAACCTTCCTTTTTGATTGGATAGAAAAAGGGAAGTGCTGGGGATGTCTTTCTGTATGCTGTGAATATGTGTTGTTCCCATTGGTTAATAAATAAGCTGCTTTGGCCTATGGCAAGACACTTAGAGACAGATGGGAAATCCAAGGAGAGACAGGAAAGGGAAAAGCAGAGTCTGAGGTGAGATGCCAGCCTGCCGCCTAAGGAATAACATGCCAGCAGACCATTAAGACACAGAACACGTGACAAAATATAGATTAATAGAAATGCGTTAATTTAAGATATAAGAGCTAGCTAGCAAGAGGCCTGCCGTAGACTATACAGTTTATAAATAATATTAAGCCTCTGCGGCTGTGGGACTGCGGGGCCGAGTGGGACTGAGAAACTTCCAGCTACACATGCTCATCCTGCCTTACTGCTCCTGCTGCTCATTCTGGAAGGTTCCTGGTCCTTTCTCCAATCTTACCCAGGCAACCACGACAGTGTCAGCCACGCCTTTGCTCCCCAGATTGGTATCATCGCCCAACTCACCTTATCTATTCTGGGTTATAACAGGCCTTAGGCAGGCCTTGAACACAGCTAATGCAGTTCTCCTTTCTTGTGTCCATCAATCTCCAAAGATTTCCCTAAAGAAATGTTGAGTGATGGTAGAATCATGTACCTACATGCCTTATCTTCATATATATATATATATATATATATATATATATGTGCCATGGTGCACACGTGGAGGCCAGAGGACAACTTGGGGGAGTCGATTCTTCCCTTCCACCATGTAGGTCTTGGGGATGGATTGAGGTCATCAGGATTAATGGCAGTGCCATTACCCATGGAATATTTCACTGGCCTTCTGGGTTTTTTGTTGTTGCTTTTTGTTTTTTGGTTTTTTTTGGTTTGTTTTTGTTTTTGGTGGAGTTACATTTCATATGTGCAGGGCTCAGACTCTGTATTAGTCAGGGTTCTCTAAGGAACAGAAATGGTACAATGAACTAATATTTATCTATATATCAATAAGGGATTTACTACACTGGTTTACAGCATGTGGTCTGAGTAGTCCAGCCAAGGCTGTTTCCTGACAGAAAGGCCAAGAATCCAGTAGTAGTTTGTTCAGTCCACAATCAGATGCCTCAGCAGTCCCGGTCAGGTGCTGGAGTTCTGGTGAGATCCTAAAGAGCTGTCAGTTTTCAGTCCACGTTGGAATCCCAAAGAATTAGGTTCCAACACCGGCAAAGGAAGTGTGCCAGGAGTTCTAAACTTGCCAGTGAGAGTGAGAGCAAGCAGACATTAAAGTAAACCTTCCTCCTTCCACGGCCTTTTATGTGCGCTGCCACCACAGCAAGGCCTATGAATCCGCTGGCCTCAAATGACCCTGACTCAGGGTGGGGCTCCCGCCTCAAGTCACCCATCCAGTTTGTGCCCAGCTGCCTTGGTTTTAGCCAGTTCCCTACCTAGCTCTCACGTACTCCTTCCCAGAGCCATGGAATGCCCATCAGCACCCAGAAGGGGCAGGGCTGCAATGCTGTGACCTCGGTGGGTAGGCGCATCACTTGGCTCCTAAACCCTTCCTTATTCTAATTCAGGCCAGCCTGAAGCAGTTAGCAATCCTGTCAGATTTAAGATGTACCGCTGGGGGTGGTGATGGCACACGCTTTTAATCCCAGCACTCAGGAGGCAGGCAGATCTCTGTGAGTTCAAGGCCAGCCTGGTCTACAGAGCGAGTTCCAAGACAGCCAGGGCTACACAGAGAGACCTTGTCTTGAAAAACAACAACGATGATGAAAGAGTTTAGTTCAATGGTAGAGTTCTTGCCTTGTATGTGTAAGACTCTGGGACCAATCCCTAGAAATAACAAAACAAAAACAAGCCAAACAAACACAAAAAACTTAAACTGAATCAGAAGATCTACCAGAAAAAGTATTTCCCAAGGGCCACTGATGTTAGTATTTTTACGCTGTTACCCTGCAAGAAAGCCTCACGAATCACGACAGAATACACTATTAGAGTTTATTAGGGGGGGGGGGGGGGGAGGAAGTGAGGGACCGCGCGGGGGAGAGACACGTGGGGAGAGAAGAGAATTAGAATCATGGCGGCTTTTTATAAGGCAGGGGCGTGTCCAGGTGGACGTGGGTGACGTAACCATGCTGCGCGCTTGCGTGGCCACGTGACCTCACGGATCCCGGTCACGCGAGACGCCTTAACCCGGAAATGGTTATCTTGACCCCAGTCCGTCAGGCGGAAGTGTCCGGGTAGTTGGAGTCCGCTAGGCGAATGCGTCCGGGTGGTCGGTCGCCTTGGTTACCAGACGCCTTGAACCGGAAATGCCTATCCTGACCTGAGGCTATCTAGGCCGGGTGTGTCCGCCGGCCAAGCATGGCCTTGGGAAGTGTTGTGAATCCTTCAACTGAAAGGACAGACTTGGTTTTATGTCCTGCAGCGGTCTTCAGGACAAGGACGCTGGTGACTGCGGTACTAGCTTCTGAGGGGCCCCGTGTTATAAGAGCCTGCTCTGAAAGGGCGGTGAGTGCTGCTCCCACTGTCTGGGGATGCAGCCTCACCTTTCCTGGCTTTCCTCACTAAACTCACTCCGACCTCAGCTGCTTCTCTCCACCGACTGAGAGCTCAGGCAGTTTGAAATGAAAAGCATGAGATAAGGCACAACCCCATCCGGGAAGAATTCTCACACAGGGTTTAAATCCGCTGGAAAGGTCCACTTAGAGTGGGGACTCAGGCTGTACCTCCTTACACACCCACACGTCACTAAGAGTGGGGACTCAGGCTGTGCCCTCGTTACACACCCACACGTCACTAAGAGTGGGGACTCTGGCTGTGCCCTCCTTACATACCCACACATCACTGTTGTCCTCTTGAGTCCACTCACTTTTTCTGAGTTAAATCCTTTGTACTGGCCGGGCGGTGGTGGCGCACGCCTTTAATCCCAGTACTCGGGAGGCAGAGGCAGGCGGATCTCTGTGAGTTCGAGGGCAGCCTGGTCTACAGAGCAAGTTTCAGGAAAGGCACAAGGCTACACAGAGAAACCCTGTCTCGAAAAACTGAAAAAAAAATCCTTTGTACTCCCATTGAGAAGAGAGCTCACGAAGTTGCCCATGCATTAGATTTCACATGCTCACATTTACCAAAAGAAGAGGCTTTTCCAAAGGTTGCTAATCACTATAATGCCTTCTGGCTCTTAAAGTAGTTCTCAGTCAAATTCCAAGAGAGAAAAATGATAACCATGATAGAAACATAACTGAATCCAGGTATGGTGGCAATACCCTTAATCCTAACCCTCAAGGGCAGAGGCAGGCTGGTCTGTGAGTCTGAGGGCAGCCTGCTTACACAGTGAGTTCCAGGCCAGTTAGGGATACACAGTGAGACCCCCTGGGGGGAGCAGAGAACATATAAATGACAGTGGATGTGACAACCCCTTGGACAATGGCTAAGAAAGAATACTGTTTTGGAGCCAGGAACAAGGCATCTCAGCTTTTGAATGACCTCCCTGCCTGGGTCTACAAGTTTTTTTGAGGAATGAAAATCTCCTCTAGCACCACAGGGCCATCCTTCTGAATCGTTTTCTGAAAACACTGCACTTGGGCTGTCATGCGACATCGCCAGGCAATGCCGTATCACCAAGTACAGTTGTGGCACCTTACGAATGCCAGTGCATCTGGCTATGTAGCTGGTCCAGGGCATGGGTATACTCGGCCACTAAGAACCACAGCGCTCATACGTGATAGAAAAGGTGTGTGTGTGTGGAGGGGAGAGATTATCTGATGTACTGAAGCTGCAAAAAACCTTAATGGTTCATCTAATCCAATCCTCCACACGCAAGGATTAGCACTAAACCACAAGAGCCAATTTAAAACTGCCCCTCCCCTAGAATTGAGGAAAATGTTATAAACTTCAAGTTTTAAAAAAAAAAAAAAAAAAAAAAACAAGGGAGACTCTCAGTGACCAGTGGTCAAACAGACAGACCATACACAGACGACGCCATCAAACTGTGAAGGGCGGAATGCGCGCCTGTTTTTCAGCCCTTAGGGATGCTTCACAAGCCACAACTCAGCCATTGAAATTAAAGGCATGGGGTTTTTTTGCTTTTTTGGGGGGGGGAGGTTCAAGACAGGGTTTCTCTGTGTAGTTTTGGTGCCTTTCCTGGATCTCACTCTGTAGACCAGGCTGGCTTTGAACTCACAGAGATCCGCCTGCCTCTGCCTCCTGAGTGCTGGGATTAAAGGCGTGTGCCACTACCGCTTGGCCAAGGCATGATATTTTTTAATGTGATGGTTTTTAAAGTTTTTTAAAGATTTATTTAATGTGTATCAGTGTTTTGCCTGTATGTATGTCTGTGTGAAGGTGTCAGATTCCTTAGAACTGGAGCTACAGACAGTTGTGAGCTGTCATGTGGGTGCTGGGAATTGAACTCAGGTCCTTTGGAAGAGCAGCTAGCTCTCTTAACTGCTGAGCCATCCAGCAGTTGGCTGGCTCCAGCCCCAATGAGGTAATTTTTAATAAACAAATTTAGTAAATTTACTAATTTTATGTGATTATGCAATCATCACTACAATCTAGCTCATTTCTATCCTACAAAACCACAACTTCTTTAAACCTATATCCAATACATTTCTGCTCCATGAAAAACCATCAACATACATTCTGTTTGGATAAATTTGCCTTTTCTGGACATTTCACGCAAATGGAATAACTTATGTGACTAGGCGTTTCCACTTAGCAGAATGCTTCTAAGAGTTATCTGTATTACAGCACATATTACTAGCTTGTTTCTTGTTATGGTTTAACAGCATTCTACCACACACATATGATACCTTATTTATCCGTCCACTAAGAAACTTACATCTCCATTATTTACATGTTTTGGCTTTATTACTAATGCCACTATAAACACCCACGTGTTTTTATCCACGTTTTACATCCACGTGTACGGGATTTTGGTGGGTGTGTGTTTTCATTCCTCTTGAGTGTTTCTTGGGCACAGAGGTGCTACCTGACTGTCAGTTTGCTTTTAGGAAGCATTGAGCGGTCTTTCAAAGTGCCTGCATAAATGTCTACCAGCATCTTATGAGGATTCTGGCCCTGCCATGCCCTCAAACTCAGTCGGCTTGTATCCTTGATCCAAGGTGTCTCTCTTCTGGAAACTATGTAGTTGGGTCTTGCCTTTTAAAAACACAATCTGACAACCTATGTCTTTTGAATGGAGTAATTTTTAAAGGTTCATTTATTTTTATTATGTGTTTGAGTCTTTTGCCTACAAGTATGTATAAGTACCACATTCACCCCTGGTGCCCACAAAGGCCAGAAGAGGGCGTTGGATCACCTGGAACTGCACTTACAAACAGTTGTGAGCCACCACGAGAATGCTGGGAATCAAACCTGGGTCCTTGAAAGAGTAGCCAATGCTCCCAACCTCTGAGCCATCTTTCCATCCCTTTAAAAGGAATATTTAGTTTATTCACATTTAATATAATTATTGATATTACCACTAGCAACACATCTCTCAGTCTTTATTTGCTTGGGAATGTCCTTATTTCTGTCATATTTGATGGGCAGTTTTGCTATATATTAAGTCCCTGGCTGCATATGTCCGTTAGCATGGTGAATGTGGCCTCCTCTTGCTGTGTCTGGCCTCCAGATTTTTGTTCTAAGGTTTGTTTGCTATTTTTCATCAATTGCATTAATTTCCTCCATGTGTGCTGAATCCTTTTTTCTTGGTGCTTTTAATATTTTCTCTTTGCCTTTTAACAGTTTGATTATATCCAATACATGTTTAGGTAACATTCTGTTTTTGTTTGTTTTTAGGGCTTACTGATTTTAATGTCTTTCATAAAATCTGGGAGTTTCATCCATTATTTATTCAAATATTTTTCTATCCCTGGCTCTTCCTCCTCTAAGACTGCTTTTATGTATATGTTGATATGTATGTCGCATAGCTCTCTGGAGTGGTTTACATTTTTCACTTAATTTTCTCCTTGTATTAAATGATGCCTTCTCTCTTTTTCTGCCATCTAAAGTCTGTTGAGTCCCTCTAGAGAAATCTCATTTCAGTTGTATTTTCCATCTGGACTTGCCATTTGGTTATCTCCTAATTCTCTTTGACTGGCATTCTGGATTCTGGAGCCTTTCCTCTGATTCTTTACACAGCGGTGGTTCCATCCCTGAGGGTCCTAAGGAGCTGCTTTGCAATGTTCTGGGCTAACTCCTACATCTGAAGCCAGGTACCCAGAGCCAGCTCCCACTGACTGCCTTCTCTTCACACAGGCCACAATTTGCTTCTCCAAATGTCTATCATTTCTGGTTGGACGCTGTGCTTTTTAGATGATGTATGGTAGTGGTTCTGGGTTCTAACTTTTCCCACATGTCTTATTACTACAGCTGTTTGTTTTGATTGTTCAGTGATCTTCCTAGCCCACGTGTGAACTCTGTGTCCCATAACAAGACAGTGCTGATGTCTTTACTAATATTTGTCTTTACTCTTCACACATGTGAAACCTAGTGTCCTGGCAAGGACCAGTCAGAGGTTGTTGTTCAAATACCAGGAGCCAGAAAATCTGGTTTGCCTCTGCTTCTAGGTGTCTGGAAAGGACATCTGAACCTCAGGCAGTTCTCACATCTGCTTGGGTTGCACTTTCCTCTGGCTCTTTTGTGTGTGTAAGAGGGCTCCACTGACCAGGGATGTGTGGGTGTGTTTGCGTCTGCTCCACCTCTTGTGTTCCCAGACACAGAAGGCATTCAATGTGAGCTACATGGAGGGCTCCAGAGCTCATGATGCTCTTACCTCCAAAGCTACTTAGGTCAGCAGCAAGACCACTGTCCACAGCTCACTCCAGTGAGGCCTATAAACTCACGACGGTGGAACGACCAGCTTCTCCTGTTCACTTCTGACCAAAATGGCCACTTGAATGAACAATGCCCCAAACAGAGGAAGCGACTTCTAGAGGCAGCAAAGCTAATTTTCACGGCTCCTCACAGCCTGCCTGGCTTCACCATCACACTGACAGAGCTGAAGGAGGGAAGGGACAGCGACAGCTAGGAACACTGAACTCACTCTGCTCCTACCAGGAATGAACACTTCTGCTTTCTTGTGTGCTTTCAGTCAATTTCTGGAGCATGAAAATGGAGACTCTGGACAATGTTTTCCCAGCTTTCTGCTTGTTTTGGAGACTGTCAACTTCCTCATTCTCTCATGCTTAAGATCTCAGCCAGGCTCTACATTCTACTGAGAACAATTCTGGTAAAGGTAGACCATGTGTGGGGGTGACATCACCACTGTGTAATCTCATTTTCAGAGAAAACAAAGCAACTGAAAACCATAAATAGCTTAAGACGGAAGCTGCAATAACTTAACTTCATTAGACGGGATCCCGCTCCTCAGAAGCAGCTCCTAAGTCCCTGTAAGTCCCTGACTGCTTCAGACATGAGGGAAAGGAAGGCCCAGAAGAGAGTTCTTCAGAGCATGTCTGTTACCATGTGCTTCACACTGTTGCCTTTCGGCTCCCGAGCCTCCACAGCCCACCCACCTCTCTCTCTATTGCCAGTCAGCCCTGGTCACTCCGATACACAAAAGCTGTTCTTGTAACAACCCTTGTCTCAAAGGCTCACGGAGTCTGTCCGTCTGGCCATTTGTCAGGTTTCCTCTGTTGCCTTTTACGGTGCGATGATGTCTTGCTGATAAATTAGGTGAAAGGTCTCAGAAATTATCACCAGGCACAGGTCATTAAAAATGGTTTCCTAAAGGTCCCACTTTACACAGCCCATGCTGGGAAGGCTTGTCACACAGGCTTCTGAGGCAGACTTTCCCAGCCCCTCTCTTACCTTAGCAAAGAAAATCCAGGCTGCACACTGCCCTGGGGCCAGAATGCTTTTCAGCTTTACTGTGCTGAGCATGAGAAAGAATCCTAAAACTCCGCTGAAAGGAGAAAACACCCTTGGGTTAGTGAGGCTGCCTTCCTTCCGAAAAGCTTCAATCCCCACCCCCTCCTCCTCCTCCACCCCTGAGCCAGGCTCTGGGCCACATGCTGGCCTGGAGCTCCCAGCCTCCCGCCCCTTCCTCCCAAGGGGCTGTGATTACAGGTACGCGCCATCACACTCAGTTTATCAGTCAGTGTCTAATTTCTAAGCATCGCACAACCTCCATCATATTTGTCCTCTCTAGTTCCCCTGGATAAAAACAACATTTAGAAACCTGAACCTCCACTTTTCTAAACAGAGATGAGAGTATTTCACTGACATTGAAAGAGCTCGGAAACCTGGCTAAGTCCTGACAGAAAAAAGCATTGTTAAGGCTTCAATCGTAAGTATTGCTCCAAAAGCTCAGGCACTAAGACTCTGTCACAGATGTAACACTGGGCGAGGGGCTTTGGCTGCATTTTGGATTAGTCCATTTATGGACTCATCATCTGAAGGCATAATTGAGAGATAATGGAAACATCAGGCGGTGGGACCTGGTTAGGAAAAGTTCGTCCCTGGGGGCCACGTCTTAGCTCACTTCTCTGCTTCAGGAGGCAAACACCTCTTCTGCTGTACACTGCCACTGGTAAGGAAGTCATGTGCATCCCAAATTGCTCACTTAGAGATTAAGAGGGGAAAATCTTCACACACACACACACACACACACACACACACACACACACACACACAGAGCCAACTGTGGCTACTGCTCAAGGAAGAGCCAGTCTTGATTAGAAGATTTACTAAACTCATGTGTCTTTAGGTTTATACATTTTACATATGCTGTCCCCAGGTTACACCTTGAACAGTTTAAACACAGACAGGAGACTGCAAGTCTGGCCAGTTGGGCAGGTAGGACATTCACACTGCAAAGAGGGCCAGAGGTTTAAGCACACCAGTTGTGGGTTTTTCTGAGTGGCTGTTCCCTGGAGTCATCTCGCCCACCTGGCAGAACTCTGCTTTCCCTGATTAGGGCAGGATGAAATGGAAGTTGTAATCCTGCACGTCCCCTGTAAGCCGCCTGCGGGAGGCATAATGGCTGGTCAGTCCTGGTGAACAAACATTTCATCCTAGCATGGTAAACTCTGCCTCCCTCTAACAGACCTGGGTAGCTAGTACTTATCTTTGGGGTGTTTCAGGGGCAGTACTCCCTTAGCTAAATTCTACATTGTGTGGTTTAATGTCTCCTAAGCAAATCCATTAGAAAATCTTCTACTGCCAGTTCTATGACTTTGAGTTTCTCCTACATCACCACCACAGTATCAGTCTCTCTCAGGCCCAATGTGAGGGAACCAGATAACCTTTAAGTAGACACCTGAGCCAGGAGTGGAAAAGAGATACTTTGATATTTAAATTGTTTCTCTTCGACACCTGTCACAGCAACAAAAATCTAAAGTAGTCATCAATGAGTCGGAGTGGGATGTTCTAGGGTGCATGTCTCTGAGGGAAGGGGTACACAGAAAGGCAGCCAGTGCTCTGAGTTAACTCTTGGTAGCTTCCACCCCAGCAGCCAAGACCCAGCATCACAGGTGTGTCCAATCTCACAAACCTCCTTGTATCCTTGGGTTTTGCTTTCCCTCTCCACCTCCAGCCAAAGGGCATGAGCATAACCTGCTCCCTCAGCACAGACTTGACTAGGATGAACTAGTCTCTGCTGTTCAGAGAAATGTCCAGCACTTCCCTTGCACTGCCTGGCTTGTTTGTAAATCATTTCTGTCCTGTGGCTACCTTATCTCTAGCCTCCTTTCAGCTCTTCTACCCTTGATAGGGGAATATCCCTCTAAAAACAGAGGGAGAATCTCTGAAATGAAGGATCCCAGGAGAAAGAGATCTGTTTCAGGGGTCTCTGGGTCATGGCTACCTCCTTCCCCTCAGTAATCCATGATCCCCCTCTGAGCTTTTCCAAGACCTCCTGAAGGTAACACTCCTAATCTGAGAAATGGCCAAGGAGGAACCATTGAAATGATATGGAGAAATTGTACATATTTTTAAAAGGTCAGCATTGCAATGAAGGGGGGGGTGGTAAAATGGTACAGAATTAAGACAATTCAAGCAAAGATCGACAGCTCTTAAAATAAAAGCCTGATCGAACATGTTGAGTTGGGAGAAAGCTGTCCATTATTTAGGGCCAGAAACAGCCAGAGTTGTGTCCCCACAAAGCCCAAACCAGTGAGCTGGGAGCACGCTGTTCTCTTGTAAAAAACCAAACTAGTGTTGACCACACCCCAGAGCCTGCTTGCAAGCCCACACTACCAAACCATCATACGCAAAGGACACCAATTCCAGATGCCTGGGCAGCAAGAGTTACATTGTGAAAGCTCTGCTCATGGGCAAGTGAACAGGCTAGTCCAGCTGAGGAGAGCTGTGGGGAGCTGACCGGAGCATTGCTGGTGCTTCCCTGAAGCTTTTCTAAGGGTAATAAAACCATTCCGAGACTCAAACGGGCTCAATAACCCCGAGGAACATGACCTACTCACTTCAAAAGCAGTACTTAGCTACACCTCAACTTAAAACAATTTTTTATTGTTTTATTATTTTATGTGTACGGGTGTTTTTGCCTCCTTGTATGCATGTGCACCTTGGGACTGGAGTTTCAGATGGCTGTGAGCTGCCATGTGGACACTGGGAATTCAACCCTGGACCTCTGCAACAAATGCTCTTAATCGCTGAGCCAACTCTCCAGTCCCTACATCTCAACTCTTTCCCTATCTGCAAAGATTGCTCCATGGGTACCATTTTCTGTGTGGGAATGGATGGTCTGGCTTTTATTCATGGTTGAGAGTTTTGGTTTTGTTCGTTTTTTCTTGACTAAGGACAACAGCACTCACAGAGAATTTACTATGCGTAGGCACTGTTCAAAGTATACACCTGTATTAATTAGTATAAAAGCCTATAAGACAAATATAATCATTATTCCTAGACGAGTAAAGACAAATTAAAATCCTGCTTAATATCCCTTGGCAGAGCCAGGATTCAACATCAACAGTTTTGAGATTTTTCTTACAGTTCACCTGAGCAGGTATTAGTAATGGCTCCCATTTCCTGGGCCAGGTACGATGCTTAGGAACTTACACATATTTTAGCCGCTATTACTGTTCCACGTTACAGATGAAAAAACAGAAACTTGGGAGGACTGGATAATCGGCCCAGAGGCTACACAACCAGCAACCACCAACCCCGGGGTTGGCTAGGTCTCCCCTTTCCACCATGGCAAAATACAAGCTTGAGACTTTCACCAGCGCCTTTCCACCTCTCACCACCCAAGACTGTGTTAGAAGAAATGATGGGGCAGGATGGCAAGGAAGCTCTGTGGATCTGGGTGGACTTGCCTGACTAGTCTCATCCCTGAGTCCTTCCCAAGGTCAGATACTATTGGCCACCTTGGTGTCTAGACATCTACTGGTTGCCAATTTCTACCCTGTACTTCTGAATCTTGGGTTCCACGGAGGGTTTTGGTGGGCTGCCTTCGGCAGCAAGGGAAAAGCCAAGATCAACATGGAGAGGACACAAAGATCCCCTGAACTGAATTGATTTCATTAGTTTTATACACTGAAGTTCCGTGTGGTGGTTGGGGAGGGAACAGTGGGGAAGCCCCAGTCTCCAGCAAGCTTGAAAACCACAGTCCCGGCTGAGGCATTGCACCAGGTCAGGGTCTGCTGGAGTCAGGTTGGCACTGAGCACATGTGAGTATTCGGTAATGACCCGCTGGAGACAGAAAGCTGCTTCCCAGAGTGGCCCCCCTTCCCTCTGCAGCTCACTTGGTTCACTGTAACTATGCTGGGCTACACAGAGATGAAGATACAGCTAATTGCACAGAAAACACGGGACGTGACACAGGGTTACCTGGCGCAGCAGCTGCCGTGGAATCTGTAGAAATACAGGAATGGAAAGTCCAGGGCACTGAAGAGGTCACCTAAGGAGCACAGCAACGGTGATGCAATGGTCCACACAGCTCCCTCAGCTCCCTCCACCCAGCTACTTTAGGAGACGTAAGACACTGTCTTCTGCACAATGCATTCAGCTCTCCAACTCTCAGGTCCCTAAGAATCTTCTAGCCTCCCACTGAGAATAAAGTAACGACAGTGACCATTTGTCGAGTGCATGCTTTGTGCAAAGCCCTGTGTGAAACGTGGTGACTTTATCTCCTGCTCTTGTAGCGACTCTGAGAGGTTCTGTTACCCCACTCCAAGTGAAGCTCAGAGAAGGGACGTGTCTAAAACTGTGGAACTGTTGATCTGTGGGGCCAGAATGTGCAGGCAGGTCAGGCCAGGCCTTAGATCTTCCCTTCAGCAGCAGCAGCCCACACAAGGGAGAGGACAAGAGGAAAGTCTTTTTAAAGATTCTTTTCTTCTTTTTTTGGCTTTATGTTAAAAAAAGACCATGAATGCATTCCCCTGACATCTTTTTTCATGTTAGTGTTTAATTACTGCAGAAACAGCACAAGGCCCAGAGCAACTGTGCACACTCACTTCAGTCTAAGGCCCAAAGGGCACATTTATTTCTTGTGAAGTAAGTTCATTCTTTGAGTTCCACTTTTAGTACAAGAGGAAATAATCACACATATTGGCTGCTTCGCCCTGGAATTTGAACTTGGTCACAAACAAGAAGTCAGGAGATTAAAAAAGCAGAAAGCCTTCCAAAAATGTCTCGAGAAAAGGAATTAAGCATTTCCACAGTGGACAGCTTAATCCTTCCAAATCTGGTGTGTCTGACACTGCAGGAGCCTGGCTCTCCGGTGGCCTGGGCTCTGGTCTAGGTCTGTTCTGGGCAGCCTAGGGGACTGGCGGACAGTCCAGTGTTCCCTGCTGAAGAGCTCTGTGGGGAGCTGGGAGCTCCTCCTTCCTCCACCACTTACACCGATGAGTCAAGGTTTCACAGGCAGCTCAGGGGTAGAGTGTTTGCCTAGCACACTCAGGACCTGGGTTCCATCAGCAGGAACATGCACAAACATGCATGCATGCATGTACAAACACATTTCTGAACAAGATTCAGTGAGCTGCTACACTTCTGGGAAGCCCCCTAAGTGATTTCAAATGATTCGGCTAAAAGTTTCAAATTCTGTATCTCTGACAGTTTGGACGTTTTAAAATTGAGATCAACCTCCACTTATGCCCATGTGTGTCTAACCAAAAGAGTTTCAAGGGTTTGGTTTTCATGCAGCCCATCAAAGGTGATGGGTTCTTGTTGGTTTTGGTCACTATTGCACTGAACCTCTCTACCTTCCAGTTGGAACCCATGTTGGTAACGGCTCAGCCCTCCAGCTGCCACATCTGAGATTCTGCTACTGCCTCCCACTGAGAATAAAGTAACAACAGTGACCATTTGTCAAGTGCATGCTTTGTGCAAAGCCCTGTGTGAAACGTGGTGACTTCATCTCCTGCTCTGAGAGGTCCTGTTACCCCACTCCAAGTGGAGCTCAGAGAAGAGACGTGGCTACGACTGTGGAACTGTTGGACTGTGGGACCAGAATGTGCAGGAGGTCAAGTCAGGCCTTAGATCTTCCCTTCAGCAGCAGCATCCCACACAAGGGAGAGGACAAGAGAAAAAGAGCCTGCCTTTATCCACCCATTTCAGAACTTTAGTGTATAATGGACACGGCACATTCTGAGGTTCTTTTTTTGCAGAGAACTGACAACCAAGATACCCTGGGACTGTGGACTGCAGAGCGGCTGAAGCCCCTGCTCAGGCATGCGGATGGGCATCATGGAGAATTTGTTCTGTCTCTTCTGCAGCTGCTGGCTCCTGGCCTTTGCCCGATCTCCCAGTGTGAGAGGAGCTGCAGTGCAGTCAGGGAAGAACGAGGAGAGGCGCAGAGGGTGATCAGCTAAATCCAGGGCCCTGTGACCCCTCTGGGTGTGCCTCCTCTGGACATCCAGTGGGGTAAGCCAGTGAGAGTACACAGGTAATATTTATAGTCTAGCCCGGGCTCTGGAAGGGAGTCTAAATAACAAGAGGACGGTCAGGGCAGATGAGGATAACAAGAGGACGGTCAGGGCAGATGAGGATAACAAGAGGACGGTCAGGGCAGATGAGGATAACAAGAGGATGGTCAGGGCAGATGAGGGAGGAGAATGAAGAGCAAATCTGTCTTAAGAACCTGCCAGCTAGATGATAATCACTGCCCAGATGACAAGCACCACTCTAGTAAGGAGGGAGAGAAGCAAACAAGAGGATAAACAAACAGCCTGCCTCCATCCTGTTTCCACACAGCGTCTACTGCCTGCACACCTCATCTGCCACAGCACCTAGAACATCACACCCTCTGAGAGCCGGCCGGGCCTCCATCTCACACACCCGCCGCCTCTCTAAGTCAGCATCACGATGACGCCTTAGCAAGCGCTGCTGAGAGAAGCGTATCTGAAAGACGGGGTGCTTCTCAGTAGGCCAGGAATGTTCTAGACTGGACTATGTGACCCTCGATTTCCAGCTGACTCTAATGCTTCCCTGCTGGTTCCCTCACAAGCTTTTTCATTTTTATTTTTTATACAATGTATTCTGATCATGGATTCCCTCCCTCAGCTCCCGGGTCCTTCTACTTCTTCACTCACCTAACCCCACTTCTCTGTCTAGAAAACAACAGGCAAATTAAATAAACAAGCAAATAAGAACTAAAAAACAACAAAGACAAAGAAAAAGCACAAGAAACACACACACACACACACGCACACGCACACGCACACGCACACGCACACACAGAGTTAGTTAGTCCCAGGACAATTAGGACTATGTAGATAGCCTCAAACTCACAGAGACCCATCTGCCTCTACCTCCCTAGCTGTGATTAACAGCGGCGGCGGCGGCGGCGGCGGCGGCGGCGGCGGCACCACAACTGGCAGAAGGGAGTTTTTCAACAGAGAGGAAGCCTATCTGCCCTTAAGCTGCAAAGGTCAGTGACAGTGCTGTAAATACCGCATAAGGCTGCGGAGTGTAGCTCACTCCAACCCCAGGAGTGCTCAATCTAGGAGCCTAGGGGTGTGTGAAGACGCTGGGGGCTAAAGATGATCAGCAGTTAAGTACCTCCTGCTCTTGCCGGGGGACCCAGGTTCGGCTCCCAGCACTCACGTCACATGGCTCACCACCGCTGTAACTAGCTCGGCTCTAATGCCCTCTTCTGGCCTCTGTAGGTACACGAACCCATGTGGTGCAGCACATACATAAACTCAGGCACATACACATAAAAGAATAATAATTTTAAAAATTAAAAAGACAAGTGAAGATGTTCACAAACCAGCACTCTGTGCCACTCTGTGCTGAGTTACACGGCACAGGCATCTAATAAGTGGCTGGGGACTGACTCATGCCTGACGGCAGCCGCATGAGGCTTCCGCAATCAAGTGTGAACACCCGGCATGGCTAAGGTCCAGTTGGCATTTTGCTGAGCAGAGGACATGAACCTCACTTCTCTGAAGGTTACAGAGCACAAGATTGCAACAGTGATGCGGCAAGCCCTGCAACTCTTAACATGAGAGGAAGCATGAGGGGAACTTCCTCTCCCCATCTCAGCCCGGGACTGGCAGGGAACGGGGTGGGGGTCACCTCTAAAGAGTGGCTGGCGCTGCTGCTTTATCTCAGCAATGGCATCCATGAGCCAAGGTCATCGGTGGCTCATATTCCTGAGATCTCCCTGCTCTTCTGGTTGCTTTAAGCCCACAAATGTAAATGTTGGAAAGACATCATAGGATAGTTTCCTGTTAGTAATATAAGTTAGGATAGAATGTGAATTAGGTACATTTTGGACTCACCAAAATAGAATAGATAATGGAATATTTTCTCTGAATTTGTCAAATGCAAATGGACTAGACATTGTTGATGTATTTATTGCCTGTATATATTGTATATAGTTATTGTACTTATTGTATATAGTTTTTCTTATATTAGTTTTAACTTTTTTATTCTTTTTTATTTTTATTAGACAAAAAAGGGGAAATGTAGTGACATTTTATTTGTATGTTAATAAATAACGTTTGCCTGGAGATCAGAGGTCATAGCAAGCCATAACACAAAAGTCAGGCAGTGGTAGCACACACCCTTAATCCAATCACATGGCAGGCAGGGTCTCTGTGGTCAAGGTTACACTAGGGAACAGCCAAGCGTGGTGACACACGCCTTTAATCCCAGTACCAACCATAGAGACCTGGAGGCCTGTACAGACAGGCAGTGACAAGGAAGTGAGGTAGCTTGGCTAAGAGTCAATGAGAGGGCAGAACAGTAAGGCAATAAAAGCCTGGGTAGACAGGAAGTATCTCTCTGGGAAGCTACAGCGGTGTGGTGAATTAAAGCTAACTGTTTTCTCTCACTATTTCCCTGATCTCTAAGGCTCGCACCCCTATATTTGGCTCTGTGTTTCTTATTTAATAAGACAGTTTAGAAATTCATCTACAGACACCTTTATATTACTCAATATACAAGGAAGGCAGTGGAGTTTACCATGTCCCTGCCCAAGAATTAGAACATGAACTTACTTCTAGTACACACAGAAGGGTCCAGCTTCTTCTGAAATGCTGAAACACTCACTCATCACCCTGCACCTACCTTTGTCAGGGGTTTTGCAGGAGCCTGACTATGATGCTCAGACATCCGGGACTTTGGAAATTTGGGGACATTCAGTTCCTAGAGAGCCTCAACTGTTAGAGCAAGGGAGGTCAAGGCTATCCTTGACATAAGAGGCCAATCATCAGCTCTGCAAAAATCCTTCTCATGAACTAAATTTCCTAAACGCAGCCTCTTCCATGACTACTTTGGTTAATGTGAAGTCACAGATGGACTCATATGACAAGCTTACAGGTGTCACACACGTCTCTATGATGCCAAGAGTCTATTCTGGACCAACCCTCATTACCATGCGATGGTTTAAAGCCTGAAGAGCAAGCAGGAAGAGAGCAGCAGGGGCAGGTGGTGGTTCTCTCTCTCTAGTTCTAGGGATACAACCCCAAAGCTCACACACGCTAAGCAAGTGTCTATACTTCCAAGCCCCCAAAACATAATCTGAAGGATAATTACTCCTCTTTCGGTGTGACCACACTCCAAATCAGTTCTCAAATTAGAGTTTTCTTTTTTGTCTCTGACACACTTTCTGATTGAGATATAATTCATTTCATAAATTCACCCTTTGAAAACGTACACTTTCTGGGTTTCAGTATAGCTGCAGCTGTGTACTCAACACTACTATCTAATAATAGAGTATTTGCACAGCCTGAAAAGAGAACTGATGCTCATTTAAGACAATTCTTCTGTGCAAGCCATTCTATACTCTCAGGCTGCTGACCCAGACAGCAGCAATCCCTCCAAGGTATTTTTGTAGTGACCTGAAAACTTAGCGGTAGCTCAGGGTAAAAGGTTGGATCGGTGGCCAAAACAGATAAACTATCACCAGCATCCACATTTGAGAGCTGGAGGGGAAAACACCAGAACAAAAGCAGCTGCAGGAGGCAAGTCCCGGTGTCCTAGAAATGCATTCACTTACATGCGGAGCCCCAGGAAAGCAGAAATTAAAAAGGACCAGACCACGAGGTCAGGTGCCCTCAACTCCAGACTCCCGCTCCTACACACCTGCTCAGCCTCATCTTGCTCACGGCACTTAACTCCTCTGAGCTTCAACTCTCTCACTTGCAAAATTTGGTAGCACCTGGGATTACTGTTAAAATGCCTTCCAGCTCTGATGGTGGTGTGACATATTTAAAAGCATAATCTCTTAGCTGAAGGACAAAGAGGTCTTGATGGACTGGAAACACCACACACACACACACACACACACACACACACACACACACACACACAGAGTCAAATCCACTGAGATTAATTCAGGAAGTAAGTAAATGGGGAGGCCAGGGGAACCCGCAAGTGGAACTTTCCATTTAAAGGCAAGAGGCGCCTTAAACACCTGTAAGGCCCAAAGCATGAAGAGGTGTGGGGGAAGACAGACGGCAAGCAGAACAGACAAACAGGAAGCGCTTAGTGCTGACAGTCACGTAGGACATGTGGTGCCGTCAATACGTGGCAATGGTGAAGTGTCCTAGGTGGTGTTACCATTGCTGATAAAACACCATGACCAAAAGCAAGTGCTCTCCAAAACTCATGCTCAAGTCTAATCTACCTTGTGAAGTAAAAGGAAGATTTAAAAAGAAAAACAAAAGAGGTGATGAGAAGTGGGGTCTTTGAGAGATGAATTACGATTAAATGAGGTAAAAGGCTGCCACCCACCCACAATTTAGTTAGTTGTTTGTGTATTTGTTTCCTTTCTTCCTTTGTTAAAGTTTTTTCGAGACAGGGTTTCTCTGTGTAGCTTTGCGCCTTTCCTGAAACTCGCTCTGTAGCCCAGGCTAGCCTTGAACTCACAGAGATCCGCCTGCCTCTGCCTCCCGAGTGCTGGGATTAAAGGTGTGCACCACCACCGCCTGGCTGAAATGCAGATATTCTGAAGTGACATGATTTTAACATAATTTCTTATCGTAAGTGGGTGTGCAGACTTACTGAACCTCTGCACGGTTCCTCTTCCCACTACGGTTACACCCATTAACCCTTTCTGGCTTTTCACTGTGCTCATCTTCTTGAGTTGTCCGTTGACCGGGGGCCCGCGCCTAGCTTGTTGGGTTGCTAGGCCCCAGGATCTGACCCTAGAAACCCTAGTAATCTAACAAGAAAGCCTTACCGGAAGTAGCCCTGTGAACCTGGACCAGAACTAGGAACCAAAATAAGCCTCTTTTTCAAAGATAATTTACCCAGGCTGCGGTTTTGTGTCATACTAGCAACAGAAAATGGACTAATGTACTTCAAAAACCTTTCAAAGTGAAAAAATAAATAAACTTCATGATAGAACAGAGCATTTGGGGGAATTCCTAAATCTGAAAAACCACCCCAGAGTAACCAAGGCAACAGCAAAGTAAAACTAACTTGAAAACCAACTCTTTACTCCAGCATTAAAAAGATTGGGCGGCAACTATGATAAGAAATTATGTTAAAGTGACGCTGGTGGGACCAGCCGGATAGACTCTACGGATGCACTGCAGCCAGGTCTGATGGTCTGAGTTTGATCCTCAGAACCTACTGCTGAGAACCAACTGCTGCTGAACATGTTCCCTGACTTCCACAAGCATATTGAAAAAGGCATGCATACACATACACACACACATACACACAAACACATGTACACACACACACAAACACAATAAAAACCATTTTAAACGATATTAACTAGAAATAGAATGAACGTGAGCTGTTTCACCAAATACTTTAAAACCAGCACAGAAGAGCAGCTCTGGAGAACCAGGGAAGTGATCTTAGAGGAGAGAGGAATAAGTGACAGATCAGCCTGTACCCACGATCTCTCTCTCTCCCTCCATCCCTCTTACACACACACACACACACACACACACACACACACACAAATATTATGTCAAATAGACAGAACTAGAGATCATTATATCAAACAAAACCAGCCAGACTCAGAAAGATAACTCCCAGGTTTTACCTCACATACAGACTCTAGGCTTCACCTGTATAACCTCACACACGGCATGAAATTGTGAAGGGGGCAGACTATTGGGGAAGAAGACAGAGGAAGAGGCAGAGGGAGGCCATGGGGCAGTAGCAGGGTGAGGTCATGAGTGAAGGACAGTGACATGTGTATGAAATGTCATAAGGGAGCCTATTATTTTGTAGGCTAATTAAAAATTTCAAAGTTCAAAATATTACAAGGTAATTTTTTAAAATTGGGATAAGAATAAATTCATGGGCAATAAATGCACAATGGAGTATTTTTCGTCTTCCTGTTTTGCAGTGCTGGGACTGACCCAGTGCCCTGTACGTGCTAGGGAAGTGTTCCACCCCTGAGCTACAGTCCGCTCCACCAACCGGGAAAGAGCAGCTTCCAATCTACGGCCCATTCACATCCTCATATTCTGTTACACGACATCTTCAGAGATACAACCCGGCTCAGAGTCCTGAGTGAACAGGGACTGTGAGCAAACACCAGAGCGCTTTACCTGTGGGATGAGACGCAAATACCAGGAGTGCCGCGCTGGAAAACAAAACAAACAACATGAAGTGCAGCGAAGCCGCAGGGAAGCCTTCTCCAGCACACCCACACACCAAAGCTGCGTTAAAAACACATCCCATCCCATTTACCAGTTACATTGCCTGGGAGAAAACTGTCTACACTCACTGGACTTGCTGCTTAAACCCAGATCCATGAGAATGAAAATCTCTCAGAAGGGCTTATGCCTCAGCAAGAGGGCCATGCTTAGGACAAAAAGGGCTTCATGTCCCTCCGTCGTCTATTACTTTCCTTGGCCCTGGTGGCCCATTATAATGTTCATTTAACGTACAATGGTTAAAAGCTAAACAAAGCAAGTTCCAAATTACAAGCAGGTTGCAATCTAAAAGCTAGCTGTTGAGTGTGAGCTAAGGATATTTTTGTCCTAAGATGGGCTGTGTAGCTAAGCACTGGGCTGAACTCTGGGAGTCCAGTTGAAGAGAGGGAGGAGGTATTATACGAGCAAGTGGGGGGGGGGGAGATTTCAAGATCATGATGGGGAACCTGCAGAGACAGCTGACCTGAGCTAGTGGGAGCTCATGGACTCTGGACCGACAGCTAGGGAGCCTGCATGGGACCGACCTAAGCTCTGCATGTGGGTGACAGTTGTGTAGCTTGGTCTGTTTGTGGGGCTCTGAGCAGTGAAATCAGGACCTGTCCCTGGCACTTAAGCTGGCTTTTGGGAACCTATTTCCCATGCTGGAATGCCTCGCCCAGCCTTGATGCAGGGGGAGGAGCTTAGCCCTGCCTCAACTTGATGTGTCAGGCTTTGTTGACGCCCATGGGAGGCCTGCCCCTTTCTGAACAAGAGATGGAGGACGAGGAGTGGATGAAATGGGGGTGGGGGGGTAAGATGGGAGGTGGGGGGAGGGAACGAGAAGAAAGGAGGGGGGGGAACTGTGGTTGGTACGTAAATAAATGAAAAAAATTAATAAAAAAAAAAAGATGAGCTGTATAAAAAGTAGTGAAGCCGGGCAGTGGTGGCGCACGCCTTTAATCCCAGCACTCGGGAGGCAGAGGCAGGCGGATCTCTGTAAGTTCGAGGCCAGCCTGGTCTCCCAAGCGAGTTCCAGGAAAGGTGCAAAGCTACACAGAGAAACCCTGTCTCGAAAAACCAAAAACAAAAAACAAAAAAAAAAAAAAAAAAAAAAAAAAGTAGTTAAATTTTCAACTGATTCACAAATCTACTTATCTGCCCACTGCATAGCCAAAAACTACCTAAGCTGATGCTCGATAGAGACTAAGTGTTGAGGGATGCAAAGGAGGGTGTCTGTAATGTGGGCCATATTCAGTCTTGGCACTGAATCCTTTCTCTGGAAGTCTCTCCACCTCCGTGTACTCCTGCTGTTCCTGAAGCCCAACTGCATAGGGCCGCATCCCCACCTTCTGCTGCTGCACTTAGCAAAACTCCAAGTCATCTAGGCAACTGATCTGGTTACAGTGTAGGAATAAAACTTGCTGTCTAAGCTGGGCGGCGGTGCACCCCTTTAATTCCAGTGCTTCAGGGGTAGAGGTAAGCGGGTCTCTGTGAGTTCAAGGCCAGCCTGGTCTACAGAGTGAGTTCCAGGACAGCCAGAACTGTTACACAGAGAAACCCTGCCTCAAAAAACCAACAACAAAACAAAACTCACTGTCTAAGAGTTGGGTTTCCATGTACAGGAAGGCCTGCTCAGGTCTACACCCAGGCTGCGTCACAGAACCGCCCAGCACCCTGCTGATGAGCAGCGTTTGAAGCCCTATCTCCTGCTTTTGATTTTTTTTTTT
>CABHPQ010139190.1:0-16147 GCA_902168405.1 Peromyscus aztecus
TTTTTTTTTTGAGACAGTGCTGTGGGATGTTCTGTATGGCAAATGTGGCTAATAAAACACTGATTGGCCTGTGGCTAGGCAGGAAGTGTAGGCGGGACTAACAGAGAGAATAAAAAGAACAGGAAGGCAGAGGGAGTCACTGACTGCCAGCCAGCCGCCAGGACAAGCAGCATGTAAAGATGCCGGTAAGCCATGAGCCATGTGGCAAGATATAGATTTGTAGAAATGGATTATTATAAGATATAAGAACAGTTAGCAAGAAGCCTGCCACGGCCATACAGTTTGTAAGCAATATAAGCCTCTGTGTTTAACTTGGTTGGGTCTGAGCGGCTGTGGGACTGGCAGGTGAAAGAGATTTATCCTGACTGTGGGCCAGGCAGAAAAACTCAAGCCACAAGACAGTATCTCTCACTGGACACGAGGCTCACCCATTAGGCTAGATTGGCTGGCCAGAAAGCTCCACAGATCCACCTGTCCACCTCAGTGCTAGAATCCTAAGTGTACACCACCACACCTGGCCTTTTACAGTTGTTGGGGATCAAATGCAGGTCCCAATGATTGAGCAGCAAATACTTCACTGACTGACCTACCACCCCAGCCCCCAGATACAGTGATTTTTAAATGACAGTGGCAGAGGGAAGGATACAGAATTCAGAAGAAGCAAAGAAAAATCCCAGAACAGGCTCATTCATGTCTAAATGATTTTGAGTCAGCGGCAGAAGTTCCTTGCAAACAGTGCCCTGCAGCGACCTCCCACCCACAAGCAGAGAGCTGAGCCTCTGCTAGAAAGCCAGGGAGTCTTCTCCAGGGAAAGGACTGGGTTCACTGTCCCGGGAGACAAGAAGGGGAGGGGAGGCAGCCCTTCAAACCTTGCCATCCCTGCCCGGGCGCAAGGACCGAGCCCATAATTTCCCTGACATCCTGAGTCTGGCTGCCAGCCCTCTCCTTCCTTCTCTCGGGGTGGCCGGCACACCTGCCAGGAACTGTGTGCCTCCCTTGGGGCAGCTCACAAGTGGAGGGCCGCCGGTCCCCAAGGCCAGCTTGTGAGATGCACTTTGGAGAAACCCAAGCGCCAGGTGCTCTCAGCTGTGGTCTGCTGAATGACTGGCCTTTGCCCATCCTCACAGTAGCCCCTCTCTCCGCACTGAGACCACATGCAGCAGCCATCTGCACTGCACGGAAACCTGCATGTCAGGCTCGGCTTCCTGGAGCCCGCAGGCTGGATGAAGAAAATGACAGCTCCAAACACCACCCCTCACAGAGACGCCAGATCCCAGTCACGTGACCTGGCTGAAGGCTCGTTCCTGCATAGCCACAGAGCACCTGAGAAAGCCATCCGTGTCATCCAAATGACATCCCTTGAAGAAACACATTCGGGCCTCGAGAGATGGCTCAGTGGGTAAAGGGACTTGCCACCAAGGCCTGAGGACTTAAGATCCATCACTAGGGTCTACATGTAGGGAAAGAACCAACACCTGCAAGCATGCAAGCACACACACACACACACACACAACATAAAATAATAATAATGATAATGATAATAATAATAATAAAAGAACTATGTGGAGGGACTGTAGAAAAGGCTCAGCAGTTAAGAGCACTCACTGACTGCTCTTCCAGAGGACCTGGGTTCAATTCCCAGTACCCACATGGCAGCTCACAACTGTCTGTAACTCCAGTTCCAGGGGATCTGACATCCATGGCAAACATCAGTGCACATAAAATAAAAACTTAAAAAAAAAAGAACAATGTGGAGACAGGAAGCATTGACGTACTATAATTAATATCTTTGGAGACGTAAAAGCTTGCAGCTTCAAACTAAGACCATGACCACATTGTTTAAATTAATTAAGAAAACACAGAACTACTCCTGGAAAATAGGAACATAATAGTTTTTGTTTGTTTGTTTGTTTTATTTTATTTTTTCCACTCTGAAGATTTGGAAGAGAACACTAAGATCTCCCTGGCAATACAGCAACTGAGAGGAGACGATGAATGTTCTGGAACTTCACGAGAGAACAGAGGAAGTGGAAAGGAGAAACTGTCAAGATATTTCAACAAAAGTTCCAGGACACACCCAGGAAACAGACCCACACCAACTCATCTTATGAAAATGAAGACAATTAAGGAAAGAAAGCCCTCTGTAAGGTAGGGTGGGAAATGTCACACACAGAAGAGAAATTAGAGCCATTCTGAGTTTGCTAAACAACAGTAATGGAGCCAGCAAAGTTCTTAAGAAAAATTAACTCCTATCTATAATCCGCTATGAGTCAAACTATCAGTCAAGAGGAAAGGTAGAACAAAGACATCTTACATCAGCAAGACTTGAAAATCGTTTACCTCCCACATATCCGTTCCTCAGGCAACTGTGGCGTGCCACACCGGATGACGGGTAAACCAAGGAAGATCACACTGGCTCAGGAAACGGGACCCAACACTGGAGGCCTGGGCAGGCTCGGGTTGAGACCAGCAGCCTCGGGCACTGTAGCCACTGGAGCAGGTCACTGGGGGCCTGAATGGACTCCAGGAAGCCACTGCCCCAACCTTCCCCTGGTGAGAGGCTAACTCACAGGTGAAGGCAGGCAACTTGGCAGTGACCATCACCGGGCATGCAGTCCACTGATCTGATCTGTCAGGCTCCCGCAACCACAGCATAGACACAGTTACACTTGATTTGGGTCAGGAATTCTCTCCCTTTCTTAGGGCAATAGGCAACATTTTTCTCTATCCAGGTTCTTACAGGTTTGGAATTCCTGCTGCTCACCTTATTCCCTGATCTTTCTACCACGCACCCACTGGAGAAAAAGCTCCAGTGTTAGGTGAGGGCTGTGGCATGCTGAGCCCACCAGGGGCCAGTCAACAGGAACCCTGTCTTCTTTTGCATAGGAGCCATCCCACCTGACTTCCCAGGAGAGTGTGGCCTGATTTTTTGTTTGTATTTTGGAGACAAGGCCTCTATTATGTAGCTCCGGCTATCCTGGAACTCACTATGCAGGCCAGGCTAGCCTTGAGATCCACCTGCCTATGCCTCCCAAAAGCTGGGACTAAAGGCGTGCACCATTATGCCTGGCTAAAAAAAAAAAAAAGAAAAGAAAACATCCCACATTCTTGTTTTTATCCAGGGTACTTTCAAAATGAAAAGAATTTGTTTTGTAACCATGGCTCCAGTGGGGCTCGAACCCAGGACCTTTTGCATGTAAAGCAGACAGGTTAACTGCTACACTCGGCAACCTTCACTGGCCTCACTTTCAAAGCCAGTTCTACTTTATTCAAGGCCGATTCGTGCTTCACACACATTCTCACTGTGCTGGTTTCGCTGCACTGATCTGTGTGAATAAAATAGCCCCTTCCCCCTTTTCTACAGCTTCTGGTACAGTGCAAAGGTCGGCAGGGAGCCCTGCAGCGCTGGCGGTCCTGTGCTGACAGGGAGACGTCTCTTACCCACTTGCCTCAGCCCTCAGGCAAAGGCTGTGAAAGGGAATGGATGGAGACACAGGGACCCCAGCACCACATGGAGGGGGCGGCATGAAAACGCACACGGGCTTCTCTGGAGCCACCTCCATCGCTGTCCGTCAAGCGGCCTCCACACCACAGAAGTGGACCCGGGCAGGGACAACAGAGCTAACTTTAGGAGCGAGTGCAGAGATGGAAGCACTCTGAGCAAACCCGTCTGCTTCAAAAGCAGTGTGAACCCTAGAACCTTCTGCGTGGAGGAGAATGCTTGCACTTAAGAGCTGGGTTTTTAATTTGTCTATTTTTGAGGCAGAAAACATGACCGTGGCAAAATGGGGCAGCTTGAGGGGGGACAATTGCTTCAGACATTCAGCTGAGTCAAGGAGGCAGGATGCATCTGCTCCTGGCTTCTCCCTGAATCTTCATTCCCAGGGTCACGGTGATTAAGAAATGTAAACCCAACACACTCCGGTTCGTTTAATTTCTTTTGATAGTCTGTAGCACAAGTTATAAAAATCTGTGAAACCGAGTGTCTCTGGGAGGGGGAACTAAAGGAAGGTTACACATTGGAGGAAGGACTCAACACAGAAACTCCAATGTGATGAAGCGAGGTGCCAGGGTGGGGCTGCTCGGCCAGCCTTCTGACTCTAGCCAGGGCAACAATGGGTCTGTCAGTAGGCACTGGTGCTCTGTGCCTATGTGCTGGCTCCACTACAGTTTTTGTTGGTTTTTTTTTTTTTTTTTTTTTTTTTTCCCCAGTGTCTGCCAGAATGTTTCACAAAGCGAACCCAGCAAGACTACACTCCTACCAGAAGGTGCCTCAGATGGTTTTGTTAATAATTTTGATCGGCTGAAAGGAGAAAAAAACATCATTTCAATTATTCACTTTTCAAAAACTGTCAATTTCAATTTGGAGGATTCAGTGTGTCTGTCTTTCTCCCTCCATCACTTCCCAGCAAACAACCCAAACCTGAAAAGCAGCCTCGCACAGAAGAAAAAGGACTAGGCAGGGCATACCCACACAGTAAACATCTTGTTGACCATCTTCTCCCCTGGGGAGGCGGAGTCCAGCCCACACAGAACTTTGCTGGAAAGGAGCACATTCCTTTAGGCTGCAACTGCTACTGTGAAGAAACAAGCACGAGCCACCATACATTGGCTTTGGTTTTAATAGCCTTTTAACCAACTTTGTTAATGGACTTGAATGCAATTTAGATATGGAACTTGGCTAAAACACAGCTTCAATTGGCTATTAAAATTTAAGAGCCAACTAAGATAGCTAATTACAAAATAAAAAAAAAAAAACCGCCCCAGTGATGATGCTAAGCAGAATTAGGAACAGCAAATGACAGTCTGTCTAGTCTTATCCCATAGGGAAAGAGACTCTTAACTGAGAAGTCAACCAGACACCGCACAGCAAACCTAATTGCATTCCTGGTATTACGGCATACAAATCTGGCAGCTCGCTGCCATCAGACAGGGAAGGCGGCCTGTGGAACTCCACAGTCTGAAGGCAGCTGACCTCTTTCAACACAGGTTACAGCCCATTTCAGGAAAGCTTCCTTTTGTGGAGTAAATGCTGTGACTGAGGAACGATCCTGCAAAACCAAGGGGATGAAGAAATGAGAGACTGAAACAGACCCTCCAAAAAGCATGGTGCAAAAGGAAGAATTCCTTCACCTCCACAGAATCTGTCTCCCTTTAATATTTAGGTCCAAATAAAGGCAACAATAAATACTTGACTGCTCCGAAGCTGAACCGAGGGGATGCTATGCTCCTTTGCTTCATTACAGATCCCCTCGTTATGGCATCAGCTGAGCGCCGCCCAGCTCTCCTATGAAGATTTATCATGTGTGTGGTGGCCACTTTGAATGGAGGTACTGGAGTCTTTAACATTCCCTAGTCAAGTGTCTCCCTGCTGTGCCTGTAAATGTCAGTCCAGTTTTTTCACGGCTGTGCGCACAGATTAGAAACAGCGGGAGAGCCGGGTAGTATGACTACAGTGCCAGGAAGGACACTTGTCTTGTGGCACAGCTCAAGTGATTCTTGGGATGCAGGACCCTGCTGTTTTCTAATATTTACACACAACTGGAGTCATCAAGAGCAGTAAATGCAGCCCAAGACAGCTCGCTTCTTTTGTGCTCAGAACTTTACATTCAAATAGGACTATCAACAATAACACCAAAAAAGACACCCGTCTTAAAGTTTCCTATTTCCCCTCCATTTTGCTACACCAACAGACAACTGGGTATTCCTGCAGCTGCTCACTTAGCCCGACCCCTCCAACAATGTGTGTTATCGCACAGTTCCCTGGGAAGAGCAGGTGTTAGGATTCCTGACCTCAAACTGTGTTTCTGCAGACTGGAGTTTCTCTGACCTCTACAGGGACAGGGCCCTGGTTGCCGTTTTGATGTAATTTTAGCCACCTGATTTTTTTTTTTAAAACACTTTGCACGGCATATTGAAGGCACATCTTGGGGACTGCAGTACCTGGATCACATGAGCTTTTCAAAACCCCGGTTTGGGAATTTACAGAAGTGGGAAGCAGGGGTTCTGAACCAAAACTATGTACATCTTAAGAAGTGTTTTAATGGCTCTTCAAATTATGTTGTATGGAAATTCTATTTTCATAATTTTTCTTTCTTTTACTATCTGCCAGGGATTTCTGTATTCACAATGTGCACTTGTTGGGAGGCACATAGGAGCCAGATCATACACCTTGGAACTACAATACCAACCAGTCTAGATTATGCATCTCTCCAGCTGAACGGAATCCATATTGTTAGTCACTGAAGACAGAACGTCAGGGTGTTTTGTTTTACACTCTTGGAAGGGAAGGATGTTGTAAAGTGCTCAGAACACATCAAGTATTTAAAAAAAAAAAAGCTTTATTGTTGGTATGCATGTGTATGGGGGCATATTCACATGGGGTGCATTTGTGCGAGAGGGTGTGTGTGCACATGTGTATACAAGTCAAAAAGAGCAACTTTAAAGTTCAGCTCTCTCCTTCCACCGTGAGTTCTAGTGCAAATTCCAGTTGTCAGGCATCCATGGCCTTTAACCTGCCTAGCCACCGTGTTTGCCCAGCTTGCTACCTTACAAACACAGTCCTCAGGCATGTAATGGAGGCAGCAGACAGACAGCTCCCTGGAGCTGCTGTACCCAGTACTAGAATGCACGCCACCCAGGCACAGTCCTCCACTCCTCCCATGTAGCAGGAATCTTCAAAGTTCTTATTAATAAAAACAAACCTGGAGCAAGGTATTGGGGTGAATGCTGGAAGATCAGAGAAACAGAACAAGCCACAGCTTCCTCACCTCGACAGTTCCTCAGCTGATTCTGTTTCCTCAGACTGGAAGCTTCTGAGTCCTCATCCAGAATGAATCTCAGCTGAACTGTGCTGCTCGAAAGCCTGAAGCTTAACCAGTCAAAAGCTTCTAGTTTCTGGTCCTCACGCCTTATATATCTTTCTACCACCACTCCCTGGGATTAAAGGCTCACTTTCTGGGATTAAAGGTGTGAGTCACCACGCTTGGCTGCATCCTTGAACACACAGTGATCCAGGTAGATCTCTGCCTCTGGAATGCTAGGATTAAAGGCGTGTGCTACCACTACCTAGCCTCTATGTTTAATATTGTGGCTGTTCTGTTGTCTGACCCTCGGTAAGTTTATTAGGGTGCACAATATTTTGGGGAACACAATACCACCACACTCCGAGGCACGGTCTTCCTCTCTTCCCAGGCAGTGGAACAGAACCACTGTGCATTTCCCAGCCGCACCTGCCCTGCCAATAGACTGCCCCAAGACCTTCCAGTCCTCAGATTAGCAGTGCTCAGGTGCCCTGACGCTTTAAGGCCTACAGTGCACTGGCCCGTGATGGGGAAAGCATGAGGACAGCTGCAGCACCTCTCTCAGATTTGAGAATTATGAGATGGGCCACCCTGAATTCTGTACTGATTTTCACCAAGGTCAGAAAGTTACACTGAGCAATTTTCTCATTTTTATAAGTTCTTATTTTCATATTTATGAATGTTTTGCCTGTATGTATGTCTGTGCACTATGGGTGCCAGGTAGCCAAGGAGACCAGAAGAGGGGAGACCATCGGATCCCCTGGAACTGGATCCACTTTGTAGCACAAGACACTACAAAGTTAATGCTGTCAAAAGGTGTTTACATACACATCTGGTCCAGCCTATCGGTGGCTGGACATAAGACACACCTTGACTTTACTACGGCTGCCGCAGTTAGCAGCTTTTGAGCATCTCTAAATTTGTAATGTAGCTTGAGAAGTAGTAGCACTTCTGCACTGAACAAATTCAACTGTTAGCAATCACTGAAAATAACCACAGAAAATTCTTCCCTCTGTGTGTGTGTGTGTGTGTGTGTGTGTGTGTGTGTGTGTGTGTGTGCGCGCGCGCGCATGCTCACGGAGGTCTAAGTCAGCCAGGCACCCTCCTAAGCTGGAGTCTCTCACTGGACCTGGAGCTGTGACTGGACTTGACTGACTGGCAGGAGAGCCCCAGAGCTATCCCCAGCCCCCACACTGGGGTGACGAACACAACCACTACAGCTGGCTTTGACTGTGAGTGTTGAGGGGTCAAACTCAGGCTTGCACAAACAGCTCTTTACTGACGGCCATCTCCTTCCCTTTCCTCTTTCTACTTAGGTAAGTTGAGTGTTTGCTGGAACTTTGTTCTGAAGTCTCAGAGGTATATAAGGTAAAGTTCCTGCCTGAGCTCAAGGCAGCCACAGCTTTGGGTAGGAAGATACAAACAGGGACTTGGGGTCTGCTTCCATTCTTGGATGAAAGCACATGAAAGGGATCACTTTCATACAAAGAATGCCTACATCACCGGGGTAACAGTTTCTTTAAAAATAAGAAAACTGTGGGCTAGAAAGATGGCTCAGCAATGCCAACTCCTCTTCCAGGGTACCTGAGGAGAGCAGCAGAGGCTCAAGGAAGAGAGAGAGAGAGCAAAAGGGAGGGAGGGAGGGAGAGAGGGAGGGAGAGAGGGAGGGAAGGAAGAGAGAGAAAAGAGGAGAGGAGAGAGGAGAGGAGAGGAGAAAGGAAAGTGGGGGGAGAGGGAGAGAGAGAGAGAGAGACACACACACACAATGGCCCTATCAACCTTTAAACACTAAAAACCATTATCCAAGCGACGGTTGTATTAAGTAGTACATATGCATGGAAAAGACTAGGAACAGCACAGTCCAAGGTAAGAGCTGGAGACTGAAAATTTGTCGTTGGGGGAGGGGGAGATGTGCCAGGTATGTGCGTGTGGCAGTCAGAAGATAACTTGGTGGAGTCAGTTCTCTGCATGAGTTCTGGGGATCAAACACAGGCCACCAGACTTGCTCAGGAAGAGACTTTACCCACTGAGCCATCTCACTGGCCCAAGAGTTTGGCTTTTTATCGAAGTGGTGGTAAAAATAAGCTATTATTTTCCCACTTTTATTTCTGTTCATATAACTTGGACAATGAATAAGAACCAGCAGGTCGGGGGCACTCACCATCGGTGTGATGCTGGCCTAGAACCCACCTGTGGAAGCCAACCGAGTCAGGGACAGACATGAGACGAGAACTTGATCTGGACGAGGAAAGCAGAGGGGGGGCTACTGCATGGACGGGCGCTCCTAGAGCACCAGTGAGCCTCACCCAATGGCACACGTGCACCACAACAAATCTACTCCACTGCAAATTCGGAAACTTTACAACCAAAGTCATGCTAAGTATTTCTGATTTCTGGTTACAAGATGTTTTAATATACTGGCAGAAATGACAATGGAAAGCAACAAACTAAAGCCATACAAATAAATCCTTATGAGAATTTAAAGTAATTAGAAACAAACAAACAAACAAAAAACCATGGCGAATGGCTCTGGTCGCTATTCTATTAGCAATATACACAAACACCACACTGAACAGAAGACACACAGCTAATTTACAAATAAAGAACTTAGCTAGCAACAACAACCAATTCACCTGACCAAGAAAAGCAATCACGTCTTGGCTGAGGCTAAGAATACCCAGAGGCTGGTGGCTTAAACAATAGGCATCAGGTCCAAGGCCAGGTGTAGATACTGTTCCTAGGAAGCCATCCATAGGAAAGAGACCACATCTTCTGCCTCCTCTTACAGGCAACGGTACTTAAGTCACTCAGCAGGTCCCACCCTGGTGACCCCATTACTTTCCTAAACCCCCCTTCCAACACTCCCACCTGAGATTAGACCTCAGCGTATGGTGGGGGACAGGGTGGCTCAGGGAGAAGGCAGATGGGACACAAACATTCTGGCCACAGCACTAGATGCCATCAGGATGGAGACCGGGCAAACCAGGGCAGTGTGCTAATGGACAGCCTTTGACAAAACAACATGCGAGCACACACCAGTTCAGCAGCTCTCACAGTCTTCGGCCTAGTGTTCACTTTTTAAATCTAGGAAATTGGTCACAGATGTTGACAACGATTTCCACCCAATCTTGTTCAAGAACACTGTTTATAATGTGAAACACTGGCAAGAATTTAAAGTCCAATATTAAAGTTATAAAAAGTCAAAATAAAGTGTGACTATGAATGGTGAGTGCCTGAGAGTGGTAGGTAAGACATTTTTCTGTATATTTTAAATCTTCTATGATGGCTGAGTATTATTAAAACCCTCCAATAATTGCAATATACAACATAAAAAAGAAATATAACACTATAGCACGTACCCAGATAGATACACAAAGACAAACCGCACCCCCACACTGAGGCAGTGCTGTGCAGCTCCAGTCTGCATAGGCACAGGCGATGATCCTCAGGGGCCGGAAACTACCCCATCACCGAGGACAGGACAAAAAATAATAAAAACAGCACAAACTAAGTGCACAGGGTTCGAGGGTGGACATTGGGCTGTGAGGGGAGAAGAGAGACTGTAAACCCACTCCCTCAGGAACTGGCAAGAAGATAAAATTCAAGGAACCAAAAATGGGCAGATAAGAGCAACAACCGTAGGTGCTGATGTGACTCAACCTGCGGAGAAGAACCGTACTCCTTAGGGACCCAGCTAGCTGATGGTAATCAATCGGGCTACTTCTGGCTAGTAGTTCTTCACTAATTTATGTAGCCCTGCCAATATAGTAACATTTGAGAAAATGTCAGCACTTGTTTAAAACAATATGTGAGGAAATATTTGTTTTCTTAATATTTAACCAACAGGTTGTGTTTTGTGTTTTAAAAAAAAAATAAAAAAGGCTACGGCACAGACAAAAACACATCACACACATTTTATCCTATTTTAAGCATCAATGTGTTTAAAACAGAACTTGGGAGTCGATTTAGGTGTTACAAATAGACTTAGGACCAACACACTGCTCAGTATTACAATCCTGTGTTCTAAGGAAAGCAGCAGTCTCTGCCCCAAATGAATTCCTTTCTCCTAGACCTGCAGCTCTAACTTTGGAGCACTGACGTACAAGCCTCTAGGGGCAGGAGCTCCGCTCTGCACTTCTGACAGCACCTGTCCCAATGATGACCATGTCATGTTACAACTCAACAGTCCACAGAGCCAGAGTCACAGCTCTGAACTGCTGTCCATCCACACCACTGTTTACTCAGTACTGTCTTCAAAGTAATTCAGTCTCTTAACTGAGATAACGACTTTCGGATTGTCCTAGGTTGTGCCAGTTATACCGAGCATACACCACGGTGGCCCACACTACCAAACACATTATACATGTGTAAATAAAGCAACTCATTTACCCATTACAATTTTTGAGGAATGTCTCTTGAAATTGTTCATAAATATGCTAAATTTTCTAGCTTTATTCCTCAAAGAACTTGGAAAACTCTACATTTTAAATTTTCCAATCACAAAAATCTTGCATTTTATGAGAGTACACACCTATAATCCCTGTAGCTAGTTGGGGTACACACTTATAATCTCTGCAGCTATCGTGGGCTGCACAGCTGTAACCCTGCAGCTATCATGGGGTACACAGCTGTAACCCCTGCAGCTAGCATGGGCTGCACAGCTGTAACCCCTGCAGCTATCATGGGGTACACAGCTGTAACCCCTGCAGCTATCATGGGGTACACAGCTGTAACCCCTGCAGCTAGCGTGGGCTGCACAGCTGTAACCCCTGCAGCTAGTGTGGGCTGCACAGCTGTAACCCTGCAGCTAGCGTGAGGTGCACAGCTGTAACCCCTGCAGCTAGCGTGGGCTGCACAGCTGTAACCCCTGCAGCTATCATGGGGTACACAGCTGTAACCCTGCAGCTAGTGTGGGGTGCAGCACAGCTGTAACCCCTGCAGCTAGTGTGGGGTGCAGCACAGCTGTAACTCCTGCAGCTAGCGTGGGCTGCACAGCTGTAATCCCTGCAGCTAGCGTGGGCTGCACAGCTGTAACCCCTGCAGCTAGTGTGAGGTACATGACTGTATTCTCTGCAACTACTGTAGGGCAGGCGCACACCAATATTCCTAGCCTTTGGGGGTAGAGTTTGAGGCAGGTCAGGAGTTTGAGGACAAATGGGCTATGTAAGTCAGACTCAGAAAACCAGAAAAACAAATCCACAAAAACTTCTAGAGAACTTGGTTTGTTCTACAAATTATTTCTACAAAAATGAAACCTGTAAGAAAAACAATCTAAGTGGGGGAGTGTCTTAGTTAGGGTTTTATTGTTGTGAAGAGACACCATGACCACAGCAACTCTTATAAAGAAACATTTAATTGAAGCTGGCTTACACTTTCAGAGGTTTAGCCCATCATCTTCACGGCAGCGTGCAGGCAGACACGGTGCTGGAGAAAAGCTGAGAGTTCCACATCTTGATCTGCAGGCAGCAGCGGGAATCTGTTTCCCATGCTGGGCGTAGCTTGAGCATCTGGGACCTCAAAGCCCACCTCCACACATACACACTTTTCCAACAAGGCCACACATCCTAACAATGCCACTCCCTATGGGCCAAGCATCCAAACACATGAGTCTATGGGCGCCATAGCTATTCAGACCAAAACCGGGAGGTTCTGTACACCCTGCTCACAGGACTTCCTTGAAGGGCTTTCATCTTTGGTCCTGCCACCACTGGGTGACTGATCACTGTCCACTGTTCTCCTATCATTTATCTTCCATACTATTCTAACAGAATCTGACTTTAAAATGTGTGTGTTTCTCACAGATACATTGTATTTACTGCACTCTTTCTTAGTGCATACAGCAGGTATTCAATTAATGCTTGTGGAAAATAACAGAATCCATGTAGACCAAACTTTATTACCATAACAAACTGCATGTTTACATCGAGCAAAAGAGACCTTTATTTGAAGTTCTGCACTTCCCTAAAAGCCAGGAGCCTGCCAAGCACTCCACCCACTCTGAGGAGTGCATGGCAGGCAGAGCTGCACACACTCCCAAGCCCCGAAACCACACAGGCTGTAACGACTAAAGACTCGGGGATTTTAGAAATTATCCTTCAATAAAGTACACAAAACATTCATTTTAATAAAGTTTGTTTTTCAAAAAAATAGTCATTTAATTATTACTACAACCCCACAAGACTCACATGAAAATAAAACATACAATAGAAAAGGAGAAAAAAGTCAAATGAATAGGCAGAAAAGTCGGTTCCTGGCATCTCATTTACTTCTGGGCTTTCTTTCTGGTTCTTGAACCTTGAAAAGGAATCAGAGAAAGTCACATCAGTAATCATTACCTCACAAAAGCAAGGGGTGAGAAACACAAATCTGTTCTTCGTGTCTGACTGACTGACCTCCGTGGAGATGAGCTCGACAAGGGCCTAGCGTAGCTGGGAAGTCTAGGAACTGTCGGTTTACTTTCTGTCTTAGCCACCAGTAAAGACATCCCAGTAGTTCTCCCCACCACGTGTGTGTGTGATACAATCTGAAACATTCGCTTCCGAGTCTGCCCTTCCTGGGGTGCCCTGGGTTACACGGGGCACAAAGGAAGAGGAGCTGCTTTATGAGTTGCCTTCACAACCTACTCCTCATGCTCAGGAGGAAGACACTGAGCTGTGCTAACAGGACAGCCCCCCTGCTGGCACTCACAGCAAATCCTGGCTAAGGCCCTGGACGGTTCCTATCCACCTCCCAGGGGTTCTTCTCCCAGCCTGACCACGCTGCCCTGCACTGGCCTGTGGCCTGTGTTCTTCCCCAGCCTCAAGCTCTCTGGGCCAGAATGACCCACAACATTGGAATGAGGGCATCCTGGCAGTCAATAGTTAACTTCTTTTTGGAAAAGAACAGAATTTTCTTTGAATTTGAGACAAAATCTCTAATCCCACACCAGTAATTATAGTTTCTAAAGGTATTCTGATTATGGGCGGTTTTAGTGACTTAGCTGGAAAACCAGTTTTAAGTTTAAATTTTTTCAGTTAGTTTCTGTTTAACTGTCGTTCAGTTCAGTCACAGCAAACCTTAAGACTTTTGTGAGCACCATCCATCCCATCACTCCCAGGCCGGGACACGATGGCTGACTAACAGTCTGGGTGACTCTTAGCTGTAATACAGTGGTAGCTAGAAGGACTCACAAAGCCCAGCCCCTCGGAGTATATCCAGGCAGTAATGGTTGCTGGGGTGGTGGTAAGGACCCCTGCTCCTCTAACTAACCCTTCAACCAGGACAACCCTGTAGGAACCCTAATGAAACTCCCTGGGTAGTGACTAGCTAACCAGGTAAGTAAACACTTGAAAACATGGAGGTGGAAGAGGGGGTAGGTGGGAAGAGGAAAGGCGTATGTGGGAGTGTGGTGAACAGACACATGAGAACCACAACAAACCCTTATCACCAATGAACCTACACTAATAAAATAAGCTAAAAAGACTGAACCACGATGAAATGAAAAGCTTTGATATTGCAAAAAAAAATTTCCATGGTATATTTTGAGGGTTTGATTTCTAGAATTTTAAAGAAAACGAAAAATGCTGTAACTGTGAGGCTGTCCTGACAGCCATCTCAAAATCATCACCACCAAACAGCTCACTTCTGCTGAGCTTGAGTCAGAAGACACAGGGTAAACACTGAGGTAACTGCCACGCTGTATTCAAGCAATGCTCTCTTACAAATGTCCTAACTTGACAATTCATTCTTAAGCTAAATATCGCTGCTTATACATATACTCTGTGGTCTAGACTTAGCATTTCTTGCTGCAGTTCAGAATGTTGCTGCCTCCTGGAATGTGAAGACTCAGAACCGACCATCACCCAGGAGTCTCGGCTGCACAGGACAGTTCAGATCAGTTCTGCTATACTCATGTCTCCTTAAAATACAACCATGTTCACAACACAGCACTGCTGGCAACAGATCCAATCACAAAACCAACGTGTCAAATCTGATAGTTGAAAAATAAAATACATGAGTTTGGGGAAACCCTTCTACCGTTTTATAACTAGGTGAGTGTGGGGAGCCTCCCAGTAGGGTTTTCGTGGAGACATCTGGTCCCTGACTGTTTGGTATTGTCCCAGCCCCCGGTACTTCACAACTAAATCCCCTCCGAATACCGGTCCCCACTGTCCAACAGGGACAAGCACACAAGCCATAAGGATCATGGCCACATCAACTAATTTTTAGCACACTTCTGAAATATTGGCATGGTTTTAAAATACGAGAATATACATGGTTTTTAAGGCTTATCATTTTGTAAGGGGAAAAATTACTTGCAGCAAATAACCAAATTTTCTCAATTGGTAAAAATTATGCCTTGCATAAAAATAAAAGGATTAGAGGCCCCTGTTCTTCCTAGGCACCACCCGTCACCCTCTCTTTCTCTCCCAGCCTGCACAATAACACACAGAAAGCTTTCAGAGTGTGTTCCCACACAATAGACCCCCAACTATTCAAAATGAGTTTAGGTGTATCAAGAAAATTACACACGGTTTTAAAATGGTCTAAATAGATATTAAAGGAAAGTTGCTCCCATTTTGCAAGGCACAGCATTCTAAAAGAGCACACAGTGAGAAAAGTCTCTTACCACATTGTAAACCATAAATTGTGTTTGAAAATAAAATTGTTAATGAAGAAACTGACATTTCTAAAGCTGCCGTTAAAGGCAGTCATTCTTGAAACACATTTATGACACAAAATACTAAAGCCCCAAACCACAAAATTCACGGAATTTATCCTATTTCTCAAAATATTAAAAACTCAAAGGCAGCAATATGCCCTCTCCATCAAGTGACTTAAACTGATAAATATAAATGTATACATTTACATGACCCTTGGCCTATTTTCTTTTTTTTTTTTTTTTTTTTGTTTTTGCCCTCTCTAGAATCAATAACATTTACCAGCCACCTCAGGCAATACTTCTCCCTATGAATATTCTGACAGTAAGTAACTACCCTTGTACTCTAGGGGGGGATGGCCTACAACAAGAAAACAAAACAAAGCAAAACAAAATTTAGGCAAATGTTGGGGAGAGTGGTATACTTAGAGTTACAGGCCTGCCAGGGATACATAGTAAGACCCTCTCAAAGGAGGGAAAAAAAAAAGCAAAGTAATTCTGAGTCTGCATGCATATAGAGGAATCGGATTATTCTTAAAAAGTTATAGAGTCATGCATGGTTTTATATGCCTTTAATCAGGAGGCAGAGGCAGGCAGATCTCTGAGTTCTAGGCCAGCCTGGTCTAGGGCTGTGACACAGAGAAACTCTGTCTTAAAAAGAAAAAAAAAAAACATTACAGCAAAGCAATCCGAGCAGTCCTCAATC
>CABHPQ010139190.1:16547-28588 GCA_902168405.1 Peromyscus aztecus
GGAGTCCCACGTGAGCTCGGTGACACGTTCTCCAAAGACTGCCAGTTACAGTTACTACAATCTTACACCAAAACTGGCAGCACCAAGAAGGGTTCCCAGTTAAATGCAGACTTTGGAGTCACACACTCTCAAATCGATGATCTCTGTGTTCATCAAGCAACATGCAGGCTGCCAACGACCCCCGGGCAGCTAAGAGAGCCCGTCTGACTAAAGCACACTGGGACCTGTCTGGACCGACTCCTGGTCTGGTCTACTACCACACAGGATTGCATCAACTGCGATGACAAGGCTGCTTTACAGCTGGAGGGTGTGTTCAAAGGTAAGACAGAATGTCTTCATCAGAGCTACTTGGTTCATTCCCACTCACTGTCAGAGCTGCTGCAGCTCGCCTCTGGCTCAGACATGCTTCCATGTACTGCTCCTTGGGACTCCTCACTTCCTAGTAACAAAATGAACAAGACAGGGAAGGAGGCAGTAAAAACAAACAGTAGCAGATGGGAGACGGCAGCATTAGAAGAAAGCGAACTACTGCAGAGCATTGGCCTCCGTAGTGAACGGATACACTCCTGTATCCCAGAGACTCTCTGAGTAAATGCAGATGAACCCAACCATGTTGGATCCGTACTATAGAAGAGAAAATGCTAATAAAAATCAGGATAAAGGTGGCTGTCTTTCAAAAGTTGCTTTCTAACATCTACCAGAGCCATTGTCAAAATACGGTGCTGGCCTAGGTCAATGGGGCATTTATGCTACCATGACATTTTTTTCCCAAAACAAGGCTATTCATCAAAAATTAAGAAATGCCCAAGGACCAACAAATAATGAACATGCTGCGAAAGAAGAAAGAAATCTTCAAAAAGCACTCAGTCCAGGAAAGCGCCATGGGGACACCAACACACAGAAAGTCCAGGCTTAGCTGGCCTGTACACATGCTGCCTTTGCTGACGCCATTTCTAACTGTGGCTTTACAGGCATGCCTTCAGCACCGGCCTCTAACTAGAAGTGTCTTCAAATCTTTGCTTTTGTATCAACTGCTTTAAACAGTGAAGCTTCCAAGCTTGAATCCCTCACCTCCTAACTGGCTGGGGTGAGCAGCAGAGAAGTGGACTGTGGCTTGAGCACGCCATGAACTTTGTGGCTTGGTGTAAGGGAGTGGAAAGCTGTGGGCCTGACAGGCAGTTCTGGTCTCTAGGTCGCAAGTCCCAGTGATGACTGCAGTGGAGAGTAAGTGACTGTGTGTGTATGAAAAACACTCCAATACATACCAGGCAATACAAATCCTACCCACAAAATTGTTTATAATCAAATCGAAACATTATGACTCACATGGTTAGTCTGTCGTGGGGGAGGAAGTGCGACGCGGGGCTGTATTAAGAAAGGATTAAGCAAGGTTCCTCACTTACGAGTCTGTATGGCCTCTTCCACCTGGGTATCTGAGCACTCCATGTCTTCCACACTACACACCGTGCTTTCTTCCACTTCTTTCTTCCGCTTCTTACACATGAAAGTTGAAAGAGAGAGAGAGAGATGTAGTCTGGTGCTCACATACACATATATACAGGAACACGAGGCCTCCAGCTCCAGTCCCGGGGTGGGGGGTCTTTTCTTCCACCACCTCTACCTTCCCAGGCTTTAGTCTACCACTAAGTCCCGCTTCATCAAGAAGAAACTCTTTCAGGACATGAAATGTTTGCCAACTTGCTGCCGCCTTCACAGGCCATTGATACTCATTCTTCTGTGTAACATGGATGGAGGAAGATGCAGAGGCTGTGAGCCTGAGAAACAGAAAGATACACACCTCACCTCACACCTGCAATCTAAATTTGGTGTCAAATTCTGTCCATGAACCAGTTTTTCTTTAGAATGCTTCTTAGCAAATATTTGAGTCCATAAACATTGCTGTGAGAGACCTTATTCACACCAAGTTCTCCCGACTGTCTGGAAGCCGTTCAAATTCTCCATCTTCCATGCTCTTGGCTGTGGCATCTGGAGAGTGTGCTTGTACTCCTTGGCCTTCCACTCTTCACAAACACGCTACGAAACTGAGCTAATCCAACTCTGAGCTGAGTCATTTAATAAGCTAACACTTCTCTATAGGTGTATTTATAGAGGGATGTTGGCAATAAATATAAAACATATTTTTCATGTAGCCTTATCCTATGTTAGGTCCAAAGTTAAATGTGTAGCAGTCCGAATTCCAATTCAAAGCCTCTCTAAGTTCCCTGAAGTAATTCTGGATCATTTAGGAATGCATCTGACACATCCCAGACTCCACACCATGATGCATCAGGACGTCCTCACTTACACTGTCTAGCAATTAAGTTCAACTTCATCTCAGAGTGTTCCTTGCTGCAGGCCATTTTGTATCCACTGCAGAAGATAACATTCACTGACAGCACAGCATTCTTTCTACTGGTAACCACAGGTTCTGCCCTCGATAGCAAAGTCGACCTGTGCAAGCTACCATGTTTCCTGTCCAGTGCTTAGAACCGCTGTAGGTGCGCCACCATCAACCCCACTGTTTTAAGGTGTGTATAAGGTGGTTGTTCAAGGTCAGAACTCAGAGGAACCTAGTCTGTACCTGACGAAAAGGGCTCACACACACAGAAACAACACGATTAAACCTTAAGGAACTTGCCATGGCATCCACTTAAGAGATTTGTATAAGAAGGTATTGCTTCTCAAACACAGCCATGAGAATGGCTCTAACTTCCCACAGCTGATGAGGGAAGGGGAGAATGCCTTACATCTTTCTTTTCCAAAGTGTTGCTTCATGATTACCATCTAAACCCTGCTGGGCTGAACAGATTGGCTCGATAATTACATACAATAACTGCAGTGGGCAGGTAACCCTCAGCTGGCACGGGCAGCTCCCCTGTGAGAGCTTCCATATGCAAGTGCACTGATGGAGTGCGTTAGGTACGTCTTTCCTGCCGGTTCACAGGCCTGATTAACGGCAGCCAAGACTCCAAGGTTAGTGTGTCAGCAGACTTGTGATGCATTAGGCAGGGATAAACACAGACACTTTTGTTCGTTCAGACCAAAATTAAGGAGGAATATTTCAGCACTGTTCTATATTCCATATAGGACAGAAAGCAGTTTCCAGATTTTAGAGGGTACTTTTTAAAATGCTCATTATAAAGGGAGCTAGCCAGTACTGCCTACCGAAGAGCCTAGCATATTCATTCTGTTTTGAAGCTTACTTAATAAAAATGAACTTTCTTAATCTCTATACAGGTGAATTACAAAGAATGAAAATCAGACAGCATTCAGCCGAGGAAAGGAACACCTGTGCACCAGGGAAAGTGGTGGGTCACATTCATCCTCATGCCCGCCAGGGAGCTCCTACCCAACTTTTCTGACAGCACATGCCATCTAGGGAGACAGGGCCCGTGGTCTAAAGATCATCAGTTAGCAAAATAAAATTAAGCCAGCCTAGCTTAACAGTGTGTAAGGATGGCACGTGGTTCATATGGCTACACACAAAATCCCAATCAGCAAGCTGCTGGGCTCTCTTCTGAGCATTTCTGTCAGCATCCTTAGGCTCTGGGTGTGCGGGTGTGGGTTCCCTTCGAAATGAAAAGCTTCCCAAGTGGCTGTGCCAATCTCTGATTCTGTAACAGTCTACACCATGTCTCACAGGTACCTTTATTTGCATTTATAAATGAAACCAAGATACTGTATGACACACAGGGGCAACTTACAAAATACACATGGGATACAGTTTGCTATTAATTCAACATAGAAAAAGGTCTTGAAAAATAGGTTCATTTCAAAGGACGTCAGTATATATACTACACATATTTTTAAAGTGTTCAGATATGCTAGGTTAAAATTCAGTTAATTAGCTGCTTCTCACTTCCAATTTAGAAACAGGAAGACAAATCAGCTGGATGTATTGGACTGATAATTTACTAATAGTCTAAACACTGACTGGAGACCAAGAGAGTTATTTCAACAAAAAAGACAACAAAAATCTTCAGAGGCAAAACCACAGACCAATTCTCTGCTCAAGTCAAGCACTAGAAGACCAAGTCCAAGAGCATCTGATAGCCTCTAAGAAACACCAGCCAGGCCCGTGGCCATCTCCAAAGAAACAAGTGATGCTCTCAGGGTGCCCTTCCCCTTGCTACAGACATCATTTTTATTTTAAAAACAACGAACTAAAAAATTCCCAGTCACAGATCTCCAGGCACAAATATGCACAAACCAGCTCATCTTAGTCGTCCGAGCCCAGTGAAGTCACCATGCAAATGCACACATTTCACAGACGGCTCTACTCTCCAGCAGGAAGTCACCAACAGTAACTGGGGAGAGCGATGTGAGGGACAGCAAACATGGTGGGTGTGCCAGAGAACCTGCAGCCTACAGGACTCAGCTAAGAGGTACGAGATGGACAAAATGAAGACAGGGACATAAGAAAGCCAAAGAGAATGTGCTCCTTGTTTCTCAGCTAAGGGAGACAAGGAGACTAGAACCCAGAGTCCTTACTCCTCCTCTGGCAGAAGTATGTCTCCTCCTTATGTGACTTGTGAGTATGGTGGCCACTGTTAACCACCGTGCACCTTTCCAAGGAGGAAGGACGCACAGGTCTGTGCTCTTGTCAGAGCTACTTTCACATCTGTTTCCTTCCATCTGCTCTCCCAGGAAAGGGACTCAGTCCTGCCCGTTCCTAACCCTAGCTGAGCTTTAGTACAGCGCAGTACATGGATTGCACATACAGCAGCTGGTCAACACTGTGACCATGGCCGAGCAGTTCAGTCTTCCCTAGGTCTGCCAAATGCTGGACTATGTGAGTGGAAACAGTTAAGATGCATTTGAAGAAAACATCAGAAAGGAAATTAAAACATGGGCAGTAGACTAGGAAATGAACAAATGACACTTAAGAAAGATGGACGCCTTGAAAACTCATCCAACACCGTCAGAACGCAGTAAAATGCCAACTGTTGGGGGGGGGGCAGTGATGAAGACTGTGGCAGAGCAAGGACACTGTGAAGTCTCCCCAGAGCACCAGCCTCCACCCAAATGAAGACAGCGCCTACAGGGTGGCTGGCACGGTGACTAGCTTCTTCTGAACATTATAAAAACAACTAAAATAGATTACAACAGCCTGCTGACATGGTGGCACACACCTTTAGTCCCAGTACTCAAAGAGGGTAAAGCAGGCAGATCCCTGTGAGTAGGAGGCCAACCTGGTCTACATAATGAGTTCGTCAGTGAGGGCTATACGGTAAGACAGAGTCTCCCCATAAGGGGTGGGGGGAGGGGTGTTTAAAGTGGAAAAGTACTGCAGCTTTTATGAAAGTATTAAACACACACAGTTCAGTCTCTACACCTGTCTGCCTTTTCATACACTGTGTATAAAAATCCTTTCCATGTTCCACAAATGAATGCTCCAGGTAATCCTACGTACATGGAACTTCATTCTATAAAGGATCCATTCTTAAATAGGTATAACATAAACATGCCTTCACGGTCAACTACCAATTTTCTAGTTATTTGTCCAAATTTAGATATTTGTGTAGCATGAGTCTTAAAAGGTTCTTATTAATAAAATCAAACCCAGCCAGTTATTGGGGTGAACGCTGGATGGTCAGAGAGACAGAATAAGCCACAGCTAGCTCACCTCGCCGGATCCTCAGCTGATCTTGTTTCCTCAGACTGGAGGCCTCTGAGTCCTAATCCAGAATGGGTCTCAGCTGAACTGCTGCTAGAAGCCTGAATGCTTAACCAGCCCAAATTCTTCTCCAGGCCAAATGCCTACCTAGGCCAAATGCCTCTCCAGGGCAAATGCCTAACCAGGCCAAAATGCCTCAAGTTTCTTCACACCTTATATACCTTTCTGCTCTCTACCACCACTCCCTGGGACTAAAGGCTCGCTTTCTGGGATTAAAGGCGTGTGTCACCACGCCTGGCCGTTTCCAATGTGGCCTTGAACTCACAGAGATCCAGAGGGATTTCTGTCTCTGGAATGCTAGGATTAAAGGCGTATGCTACCACTGCCTAACCTCATGTTTAATATTGTGGCTGTTCTGTCTCTGACCCCAGATAAGTTTATTAAAGTACACAATATTTTGGGGAACACAATACCACCACATATTTGTCTAAATTTAATTTTCCTAACAATCTGAATCTGATCTGGGGATAGGAAGAAGAAATACAATTCAAGTAATTTTGCTAACTATTAACAAGTCTGGGGAGAAGAGTTTATTAAAAACACAGTGTTCGTTCCTAGTTCACATAGCACCGAAGGGTTTACTGTGAGCACCTGAAGGGTACACCAGAAATCACCAGCAACCATTTAACTGTGCAGCAACCACTGATGCATTTATCTGTGCTGTACATCACAGAGCAGACATCCTCTTTACCATCTACCTGCTCACTGTGGAGCATATCTGTGTCCCCTTTGGTTCGCCTCATGAGGACCCAGAGAAAGAGCTGTTTATAAGCTTCTTGATATTCATTTTATTAGGAAAAAACAGTTAATGACTAGGTGAGCAGAAACACCTAGCCAGAGCCTCTAGGCACACTACTTGCACAAGTTTCCTAGTAAAGCAGCAACTTAGACCTGGAAGGCTTCAAGTGCACACTGGAGGACATGTGTGACCTCTGCAGCAAGGGCTCTCCTGACTAACTTCGGCACAAGCAACCCTGAGAGTCACTTCAACTAAAGGTGTGTCTGGGGTCAATGGCCTGAGCTCTAGAACTGATGCCCGTATTCTCCACCATGCTGGAGTTAATGTGATGTTCTGTCACTCATGCTCTCCTCCGAGGGCCCTATCACTGTGCCATTAATGTCAAAAACTCAGGATGTTTTAAAGACAATTCATGGGGAAAGGCAAAAATAGGCAGGCTAGTTATGCCTTAATTATAATATTTTATGACTAAAATCACTAGGAGATTTCTTAAGTGCCTTGAGCTTCTCTGAGGAAAACTACACTACAGCTTTGTAATGCTGGCTGCATGATCCTAGGCAACTTAGTCTGCTTTTTTGAGACTCCCCTACACACACACACACACACACACACACACACACACACACACACACACAGACTTTAGTCATTGCAGGGTTGGTGGATATGGATATGCAATGTGCAGCCAGAGAACAACTCCGCGGCACTGTGGAACTGGTGCTCTCCTCTCCTTCCACAGTTCATGGACTCTGGAGATCAAGCCTAGGTCACTGGACCTGCAAGGCCAGGAGGGAAGGGACCTTCACCTCAGAGCTGCCAGCCTTAAGTTGTAACACAGTGTCTCACACGAATGTTCCAATGTCCATATGAAGGTAGGTGGAAGGTAGTTCTGGAGCAGCCAGTGACAGCCTGCAGCTTGAAGGGTTACTTATCAGGAGTGTCAGGTCCTCTGCAGACTCTCAAGGAAGAAGACACCCCTAAGGCAGATGTGATCCATGGTCACACTATAGCTGTCCATCTCCATGATGAGCAGTAAAAACCAAACCCTTTCACATGGAGGTAGGAACCACCTCAGGCCTTGTGAGGACAAACTCCTTACACTTCAAATTACTACTAAAAACAAAACTGCCTGCTGTTTTCTGGAATCACAAAACCCCTACTCATTAAACACACCAACAGCAAACAGCAAACACAAGAGCCAGGAGTCCTCTGCTTATGTCAACCCATCACCCATATCAATCAACAGCTTCAAAGGAAAATACACCACAAACTCAATAATGTGCTGTACCTGTTTTTAAAACACATTATAGGACCTCACTTTGTAGTCTTTATTTCATACTAATTACCCTGCTGTCTTTTGCTGTAAATCGACTTTTAGCAAGCCAGGACCATTTAAAATCTACCACACATACGTTCATCAAGTAAAATCTAACCAGACTTCATTATCTAATACCCTCAAACTGAACTGAATTTCAAGGCTGTACCTCAGTTCTAAAGATGGTGGCAAGACATTCAAATGAAAATATCGCTGTTTTCTTGAATCAAGAAACCAGAAAAGTTAAACCAGAGGTAAAATAGCACTAATACCTGTGAGGGTCACAATCAACCAGGACCACAGGCCCAACCCAGGCCTGAACCAGGTACCATCATACCAAGTGCTGCCCGAGGTCTCTAGTTCTGGGCACGGGAGGAAAGGCAACAGTTTCACATCATCCCTTATGACTGGGGCAGGCAGGACTCAACCAAGTGTCACCTGTGACCCAACCAAGAGCCCTGGCACTGGGCCGATGGTCATCACTGTGGTGAGAGAATACAGGGTGGGGAGGTGGAAGAGGGAGGGGTGGAATGGTTCATGGGCTGGGAAGAGGTGGATCTGGAGAGGTGAGGGTGGTGAGGAACGGGCTGACATGAATGGCCAACTGGCCACAAGAGTCCAGGGAGATGTCTGGGCCTGGGCTATGACCAAGGGCCAGGTCTTGATCCAGGGCCTGTGCTGATGTCTGTTGTTCCTGTTGTCACTGGGGGCCATACAGGGGCCTGTGGTCTGGACTCCATGTTGGTGTCCGAGGGCAGTACTGCCACAGGGGCCAGGCCAATCTGCACAGTCTGTGCAGGCCACCCAGTCACATGGGGCCATAGTGACAATCTGGCCCAGGCTGCTGCCAAGGACTACGTCTGGGTCTGTGGTCTTACTCGGCCAGGGTCTGTGTTGATGCCCTGGCCCATAATGTCACCAGGGCCCATGGTGTGGATGCTCAGGGTCTGGACCGCAACCTGTGACCATATTGGTGCCCCAGGGCTGTGCTGCTGCTGATTTGGGTGGCCAGTGCTGTCAACTGGGGCCATAGTATCACCCAGATCACAGCTGAGGCAGAGGGCTATGTCTAAGTCCGTGGCCTCCCTCATCCAGGGTCTGTGTTGATGTCTGTGCCTCCTGACACCATCTAAGACCATGCCAATGCTGGAGGGCTAGACTGTCACCTGGGGCTATGCTGGTGTCCAAAGGCCATGCTGCTGTGGGAGCTATGCAAGTATGGATGTCCTACGCTGCCAGCTGGGACCATGGTGACATCCAGGCCCAGGCTGTCGCCTAGAACCATGTCTGGGTCTGTGGTCCTACCACAGCCAGGACTGATGTCCATGGACCATAGGTCTGGGCCGCAACCTGTGCCCATGAGGGCATCTAAGGGCCACGCTGCTACCAGGGACATCCTGATCTGAATGGCCTGCGCTGTCAACCAGGACCAGGTGTCATCCAGGCCAGGGCTGCTGCAGAGGGTCATGCCTGGGTCCATGGCCCTATAGAGCCAGGGTGTGAATTGATGTAGGACTCCTGTTTCACTGAGGGCCATTCGGATCTAAAGGAAGGAGGAGGAAGACAGGGCAGGTGGGATGAGAGGTCAGCATGCATTATGTAGGTGTGTTCAAGTGTTAGAGAACAAATGCAATTAATGAACAAGGATAAAGACACAAAGAAAATCACTAATTCCCCAAAACATGACTGAAAAGTCGAATGAATAAGATGAGTGAGCCAGAAGTACACAGGTCAGTTTCATGAATAGAGAAAATGTACAAGAGTTAGATGTGCGGAAGGAAAGCTAGATTCCCGCTCTCCCAGACAGCAGCAAAGATCTTGGGGGGGGGGGGGAGGGAACCTGCATGCTTACAAAGATTCATTTCTCAAGTTCCAAGATGAGTGTTACATCTTTACACAAGGGTTCACCAAGTACCAAGCATACATGAGGTTTAAACTAACACACACACACACACACACACACACACACACACACACACACACACACTCTGTCGTGAAAAGCAGGGGGATGGAGTACAATGAAAAAGCAAGGGGCCTCAAATGCAGGGAAAAAACAGAAATCTAGCAACAAACAGAATTAATCGAACTGGAAGCTGAGGGCTAACACAGCAGTGTCTTTGGCCAAATTACTCTTTCAGTGGAACAAATAGCACCATTTTTGGAAATTGTGGATTCATAAAGTTTACCATTTATAACTCTCTTCAATCTCTCAAAAAAAAAGAAAAAGAAAAAGAAACAAAACAAAACAAAACCTTACTTGAGCACATACTCTAAAAAAATTAATCCAAGAGAAAGGACAAAGTAGCAATAAAGAATAGTAACAGAAATCCAAAACTCAAGAACTCCACAGCACCAAGGACACAGGGCACACAGAAAACCAACAGCAGACATGGGCTGGAGGAGGGAGACATCTCTCTTATGGGGGAATGGAGAGATTCTAATTAAGCCTAAACATTCACACACAAACAAGTTAAAATGTGTTAGAAAATAGGAGTGGGGATATTTGGAGACAAGAATTCACAGCTTCTTCCTGACTAAAACCTGAAGAAGTGAGCCCCAAACAACCATTTAGAACCAGTGTGCATCAAGCAGGATGACACAAGGCAGCACTTCCCAAACAGCCACTGAGAGCAGTGACCAAGAGAACCAAGGCACATCCAGGAAGTGAGGTGTGGTCCTAGTCACCTCACTGACCCACATTGGGGAACACCTTTCTAAAACCCAATCAGTAATCCCAACCAGAAAGTGCAGCCGGGTTGTGGTGGCACTCAAAGGCAGAGGCACTCGAGGCAGAGGCAGGCAGATCTCCAAGTTCAAGGCCAGCCTGGCCTACAGAGTGAGTTCCAGGACAGCCTGGGCTACACAGAGAAACTCTGTCTCGAAAAACCAAAATGAAAAAAATAAAAGAAAGTGCTGGCCAGGTGGGGAAAATGGGGGTAGAGTGGGGGGCTGTGCATTTAAAACCCCTTTGAAAAGGAGACACACCCTCTACGGTAGCCCACCAGAGCAAGGCCTGACGGCAGAAGAATCACAATCATTCATTACTTATGAGTCACCAGAACAGATGTCAAAAGAGAACATAAGAGACACACAGAGCAAAAGCCAGAGACCAGGAGTCTAGTTTTCATGGTAGATTTACCAAGACCCAGGCAATGACTCAAGAGCTCCGCCCTTTAACTAGGGAGAGAACTGAGGCACCAAGGGAGGAAGAACAGGTCACGGGCCTGATGGCCAGAGTCTCCAAGAGGTAAAGTGTTAACAATACTGAGCTCAAATCCCAAACTATGGGGGAAAAAAAAAACAGCTTTGTAAGATGTAAAAGTCAGATTCACAGATACAATAATCCAGCAAATCCAGGCAGAGCTTTTTCCACTCAATATAAATGCAAAGAGAAAAGTCACACCAGCAAGTTAAACACCAAAGACAAAAGGAGAAAATGAAAGAGGTTGAAGAAATGGTTCAGTGGTTAGGAACACATACAAACATTTATAAATCTATTCGAAGCTTAAAAGGAGATTATAAAAGCTGATGGAAAGTTTTTACAAATTTATTTTTATTAGTTTTGTTAATACACACACACACACACACACACACAAGCAGGTGCCCACAGAGGCTGAAGGCCCTACATGCTCCTGGAGCTGGAGTTATGGACATTTATGAGCTGTCAAGCATAAGTTCTGGGAAACAAACCTGGGGCCTCTGCTTAAGCAGGTGCTCTTAACCACTAAGTCATCTCTCTAACCCCAATGAAATTGTTTTTAAAAGCAAAAGCAATTGGTTGTGGTAGTGCATGCTTATAATCTCAGGATGTAGGGGGCTGAGGCAGGAAGAGCCAGAGTTTGAACCCAACCTGGGCTATATAAGAAGAATGAAATCAAAAGAGGGAAATGGAAGAGAGAGAAAGAAAAAAGAAATTGTCCAGCTAGATAAATAGAACAATCACTATCACAGTATTTACATATTAGAAACAGCAAAATCCAGAAGACAACTGAATGGCATGAAGGGAAGGTTTGGGATTATTACAGACAACAAAAGACACAAAGAAACAATTAAACCACTGAAACAAATTATAAATGGAAGATGTGGTGTATGGTCTCCACAACAGAAAACCACAAAGGGTACGTGGAGGGGAACCAGTGAGCTAGCTGGCTTGAGGGTAAAGGCACTTGCCACCAAACCTGATAAATCTGTGTCCAATTCCCAGAACATGATGGAAACAGTGAACAAAACTGCCCCACAAACTGCCCTCTTAACCTGCACAGGGTGCGCACACATGTACACACACTTATCCATTTATGCACTCTCTCTCTCTC
>CABHPQ010139191.1:4417-27098 GCA_902168405.1 Peromyscus aztecus
CACACACACACACACACACACACACACACACACACACACACACACACCACATACCACACAGGCACTCACATGCCAAAAAAAGTTACATACAAAGAAGGTCTTAATATACCTTGTTTTTGTTACTGCATCTGTCACTTGACGGTATTTTCAGGTTAAGACTCTATTATGATAAAACATTTTCATAAGCTATTTTGTTATTTTTATCCAATTTTTCTAGCTTTTTAGTTCAATAAAAACAGTTGGTTTTAAAACATCAAAATAATTCTTAGTGTCTCTTTGCAATTTAAATTTATTTTAAATTAATCCTTAACAACATAAATTGTACATGCTTGGAAACCCTTATAAGCAAGTTTGAAAAGTACCGATACCAGGAGCAATAAACAAATAAATGAATAGCTTCCACTTATTGAGTATCAACTGTGAGGAATAAAGTGCTCTACAGTGTCTAGGAATTATATGTAGTCTTTAAAAAATGAATAAAATACAAGTTCACAGAGACTATATAAATTGCCTAAGGTGAGATGTGTCTCACTCACTCTGAAGTTTCCTAACAAACAAGAGACAGCAGAAAAGAACATCCTCAACATACAATTCCCCCATTTATCAGTGCAACAACACGGGGGTGTGGCGATGGAGAAAACGGTAAAGAAGAATAAGACATCATTTATATGGGAAATAATAATCTGGACCATTAGGAAACTATTTGTATTGTATGTAGTGCTGCCAGCTAGTGGCCTATTTCATACTGAGTCAGGAAAACAATACTTGTTTTATGCTACTGAATTAGAATCTCTCTATTTCACATTCCAGGGCCATGCTCTAAACGTGCATGTGCACAAGGCTGACTTAATAGTATTAACATTACTCCAGTATAAAGAAGAACGTGTGCTCAACCACGATAGCGTCCCTTGACCAGTCCTTGCCTAGCTCCCAACAAAACTACAAGATACGCCTAACTCAGAATTCAGTAAAGGCCAATAAATATAAACTAACAGGTAACCTATTATTATCCATGCAAAAGAAACCTACATCGTTTTAAATATTTTAGGGTAGTTTTAGAACATTTACAGGCTCCTTAGTAACAAAATATAACTTTTCTATAAAAGCAAGAGCTAGCCAAAATGTGGATATAGAATAAAATTAATGTCTCCTATTACACATTACTCAGTTCCAATCTATCCATCTGATAAAACAGTTCCATTAGCAAAGTTTATCATTTAATGTAGATAGTAAGTAATTATATATTTCCTCTGAGGAAAAATTTGAGTTATTTTTAAATTTGAAATGGTCATATTTGACTATTGATTCATTATTTTGATAAGCATCCTACGCAACAAGTTAGAAGACACACTTGGCTCTTATCACGATACGTTACTTAACTGTGACATGGTATAGTCTTAGCTGATTTTTATCATCACACGGCATTATTTCAGAACTGCTTAAGTGACGTTCTCAGCAGAGAAACAGATCACCAATCAGAGGCTTAGACAAAAATATAATATATCCTATAATAATATATAAACAAAACCTTGGTTTTAAGTATAAGAACATCATGAAGAACATGTTCTGTATTTAATCTGTACTAAAAGAGTAAAGCACCCAATAGACAGCAAGGGAGAGGCAGATCAACAGCTGAACTCATAGAAAAGTCACAATAGAAACAAGAAACAAAAGGAACAGTGCTGGAGAGTCCAGACTTCCTTCTGATCTGTATTCTGTCACACACACAAACACACACATCGCTGTAAAGCTTCTGTAAAAACTGCCAAACCCCATTTAGTATGTATCTCCTCTGAGGCATATTTTACAGTTTACACCACCAAGGGTTTCTGATAGGTATGTGTATGTGTGTACACACATGTGTAAAAATATATGTATATATATATATATATATGTGTGTGTGTGTGTGTGTGCACATATACACATAAACATATACACATAGTAGGTATAATAAACATTAGGAAAAAACTAAAATTTGCTTTTAAAACACTGAATATATTTTATAGTTAGCATATAACTTACAAACATTTCCTGTATTGTCAAAGCTGGTAAGAACGTCTTCTACATTCAAGGATCCACTATTATATCTGCAAAGGAATAGAGCATTTTATTTAACATTTCTGAAATAGCAGCATTTCTAATTCTTTTTTAAATCTGAGAGTATATTGTGATATACCCAATACTAATGAACCCTCTACCATGTTATAGTTTTAAAATAGTTTCTGCCCACCAGAGAGAGAAGGGGGAAAAACTCAAATCATAGTCTTCAGAGTATTTGATGCAATAAGAATATCCTGATAATAATCAACATCTTAAATATAATATGATCTTTAAAATCACTGTTTAACAGAAAATAATTTATAGTTACATACAAGCAAGTTCTTAAAGATGCAACTTTCTTTAAAAAAAAAAAAAAAAGAAACACATTACACAGAGAATTTAGACTAAAAGAAAAACCAAATCACCTCCAGAACCACCCTCAGTAACACAAAAAGTCCTGCTGGAGCAGGGCACCAATTTGAAAACCAGTCCCAAGGGACCAGTCAGTTACGAGATCTGCACAGCCCACTTACAGGCTAAATGTTAGCCGGCAAAAAGGACTCACGGCATTTATCCCAATCTCAATTCTATCTCTGTCAGTTCTAATCGCTCTCCACTCAGCCCTTCAAATATTGCATTTGATTATTTGAATGTTATTAAGGGATCCAACTGGCAATAGTGTGAGCTAGAGTGCCAGTCTTCTAATGCACCCTCAAAATTACAGCTGTAGCTACTTTAGGGCGTTGATTGGTTATAGTATAATGAGTAAGTCACTGGTAATGTATTCCATCAATACTACTTTAACTTTGTCATTAAAACTTAGTACAAATGGGGGTTAGAATATGTGTGTCTATGCATATAAAATTATATATATATATCAAGATATATATTAGTTTGCTAGAATACATGTAATTATATATATCAAGAGAATACTAATCATATTACTTTTTTCAGGAAAAAAAGCTTTTATTTCTATCAGATATCATTTCTCTGACGGAATGACTGAGCTTGCATAAAGTCGTCTGCAATCATAACTAGCCAAATAAACACTGAGCTCAAAACTATCACAATCCAAAGAAATGAAGTCATCCACCACAAATCAAAGCTTCCTTACCATAATATGATTCTATATCCCCTCTGTGAACAGGAGTCACTAACATTACTAAAAACTATAAAAATGAAGCATTAACATCTCAGATGCAGGCTGCGGCATGACATGGCACAGAACTCAGCATGTTCCAAAATATGCGAGCAATCTATGATTCCTTTGAAGATAACAAAACATCAAAATCCTAACATGCAGAGATAATCAGTTAATATTTTGGTACACACTCTTCAAATCTGTTCTCTATACTTTGATAAAGACTGTTTTGCAATTCACGGTTTTTATAATGTATTATAAACAGTCTCAACATTCAGTAATCTCCTGTAACATGATCTTAATGACTGTTCAGGAGTTCAAAGAGCAATTGTGAATGACTCCGTCTGCACCACAATTACCAAACACAAACTTCATGTTAGCTTTTATCACTGCACACAGTGTGGAGCTATTACATATACTACTGTAGTGGAAATAACTGTAGATTATTATCAAGCCTGTTTCTGATAACTTCCTTTAAAATTTTTCAAAAAAAAAAAAAAAAAAGCCTGTAACCCAGCATTAGGAAAGTAAGATTCAAGGGCCTTCTTGGCTACATGGAGAAGTTGAATCCAGCCTGGGCTAGAGACCCTGTCTAAAGAAAGAAAAAAAAAATTCTAAAAGCAGAATTACTGAATTTCTTTATGGCCTGATTCCCTCTCCCCTCCTCTCCTATCCCTTTCCTCTTCCTTTTCTCCCTCCCTTTTACTCCCCCCATCCCTTTGAACAGCACAATCAGAACAAGGCATTTGAAATTAAGGCTGAGGCAAGAGGAGGCTATCTATGTGGTTTGAAAGAAAATGGCCCCCATAGGCCCTTAGGGAGTGGCACTCGTGGGGGGTGTGGCCTTGTTAAAGGAGGTGTGGTCTTGTTGGAGGAGATCTGTCACTGGGGGGGGGGGGCTTTGAGGTTTCAGATGCTCAAGCCAAGCCTAGTGTCACTCTTTCTTCCTGCTGCCTGCTGATCAGGATGTAGAACTCTCAGCTACCTCTCCAGCACCATGCCTGCCTGCATGCCGCCATGCTTCTCACTGTGCTGACAATAGACCAAAAGACTGAACTGTAAGCCAGCCCCAATTGAATGCTTTCCTTTATAAGAGTTGCCATGGTCATCATCTCTCATCACAAGAATAAAACCCTAAGTTTTATTGGAAGTGTAAGTTTCCTCCAAGATTGAACCATTCCATTCTGTATTCCTTAAACAGGAAAGTAAACAACTCAAAACAGATTCAGGAAGTCCCTGAAACTGACCAGAATCCATAGGCCTCTACCTGCCAGAGCTAAAAAAAAAAAAAAAAAAAAAGCTGAGCTTCAAAGAAGACTCCCAGACAAGCCCAGCTGCAAAGAAGTCTTGAGACCAGCAGCCTGGAAGAGGTTTAGACCAATTGAGGCACCTGGAAAGGACACTCTCCAACCTGTCAGCTCCCTGCAGACTGTACAGTATATTCCAGGTTTCCAGCTTTTGTGAGCTGTCACCCATGATGGGGTGGGTCTTGGTGATACAGCTGTCTTTGAGTCATTTCTGCTCCTCTAAGTGACCCCAATAAAATTCATTGGTTCACCAAGTTGGACCTTGGCAGTATCTGTACTTTGGTTTGTCATGGGCTCCCTATCTTGGGTGAGTAAACGTGTGTAGCACCTCCCTAGGACAAGTTTTGTCACATAACATAATTGCCATGTGAACAGGGACACCACAGACCCACAGATGAGCTGGAGAGGAGTGAGCGCATGAATGAGTCCAGTTATAGGTAGCAAGGCATGAGAAGTAAGTCCAAGTGGGGAGCATCCATGGAGGAAACGCCAGTAGAGCTATCCTTTCCTATACAGCCAATGTTAGTGTGCCTTCGTGCTATGAAAGCGGCTGCATGGTTCTTGCTCTGGGTAGCAACTAAGGTTGAGCCACCAGGATTAGGACTGCCCGTTGGAGGACTCTCAGGATGGCAGTCGTCATCCATGTGGTATGGGGTCGCATGCCTGCTTGATGAGTGGGGGCTGTCACATGATTAAAGAGTTGCCCTGACAACAGTTAAAGGTTTAGAGGAAATCTTGCAGTCTTTGAGATTAGCACACAAGGGTCGAGATTATGGGTAAGCAGAGGCAGAGGTTGGCTGGCCTCTGTTGTGTATAGCTAGAGATGCACCTGAGGCTGAGATGTTTGTGTAAAGGAGCAATTGCAACAAAAAGGGGAGATGCTGCAGCCCCCTCCATGTTTGCCTCTGACCTGGCACGTAAATGAGATGAACAAGAGGGTGGGATGGAGGTGTTGGCTTGGGGCTTCTTAAAGCTTGAGGGCTCCGGGGAGGTGGCGGCATACGCCTTTAATTCCAGCACTCGGAGGCAGAGCCAGGCAGATCTCTGTGAGTTTGAGGCCAGCCTGGTCTACAGAGCGAGATCCAGGACAGGCTCCAAAACTACACAGAGTAACCCTGTCTCAAAAAACAAAAAACAAAAAACAAACAAAAAAAAAAAGTCCACACTATTCTAAGTTAGTACTGCAACTTCCTGAGTGAATACTGAAACAGAGCCTGCCATTGTTGAAAGAACCATCTTAGAGTGTACACTGTGATATTTTTAAATTGTGTAAGGGTGGGGAAACAGGAAACCAAGTCTCACAACTGTACTTATAAAAACATGAACAATTAGCCGGACAGTGGTGGGGCACACCTTTAATTCCAGCACTCCAGAGGCAGAGGCAGGTGGATCTCTACGTTCAAGGCCAGCCTGGGCTACAGAGCAAGTTTCAAGACAGCTAGGGCAGAGAAATCCTGTCTCAGAAAACCAAAATAAGGAAAATCCTCTCAAAAGAACTGGTAGAGAGGATACTCAGTGTTCCCATCACAAAGAAGTGACTGATGTCTGAGGTACTGGGTGATCTGCATTACACACTGCATAAAGACATTAAAACATCACACTGGGGGTTGGGGATTTAGCTCAGTGGTAGAGTGCTTGCCTAGCAAGCGCAAGGCCCTGGGTTCGGTCCTCAGTTCCAGTAAAAATCACACTGTACTGCATAAGTACACACAATTACTTATTAATTTTGAGTAAAAGAAAATTTAACCAAAATATACTAATTTACCATGGGTAAAACACTGGAATGCAAAGTAGATACATGATTTAATACATAAGAGATGCTCAGCCGCTCTCATCTTCAACTGGAAAACGACAATGAAAACCATAGTAAGGTACCATTTCACATCACTTAGACATATAACTTTTTATAGAAACAAAATGGGGCTGGAGAGATGGCTCAGTGGTTCAGAACAGTGGCTGCTCTTCCAGAGGTCCTGAGTTCAATTCCCAGCAACCACATGGTGGCTCACAACCATCCATAATGAGATCTGCTGCCCTCTTCTGGCATAAAGGTGTACATGCAGATAGAGCACTCATAACAATAAATAAATAAATCTTTTTTTTTTTTTAAAGTGCTGACAAACATGAAGAAAATTTTTAATTCTCATTCATTCCTAGTAAGAACGTAAAAAAGCCACTGTGAAAAAGAGTTTGGCCATTCTGCAAAAAGTTACAAACATGTAACAACTACATTCTCTAGTCATTTCATTCCCAGGTACATGACAAGAAATTAAAAGAATATGTTCACAGACACACAAAACATGCACATGAAAGTCCACCGTAGCATGGGTATAGAACAGCCAAAAGTAGAAACAACTCTAATTGTCCATTAGCTCATGAATGAGGGTTAAAATGCATTATTGGGCTGGAGAGATGGTTCAGCGGTTAAGAGCACTGGCTACTCTTCCAGAGGACCTGAGTTCAAAACCACACGGTGGTTCACAACCGTCTATAATGGGATCCAATGCCCTCCTCTGGCATGCAGAGACCATGCAGATAGAGCACTCATATACATAAATAAAAATAAATTTTAAAATGCATTAACCATATATATGTATAAAACCATATAAATAATAAAAAAAATTATTAACCATATTATATATTAATTCAACCAGAGGAAAATGAATGACTTCCTTAAACATGGTAGAATTTGGATAAATGTTTAAAACATTTAAATAGTGTACTAAGTGAAAAAAGCCAGACATGAAAGCCCACTTATGAAATGTCTAGAACAGGCAAAGCAAAAAAATAAACTATAAAAAGCAAATGAGAGGCTGCCAGCTATTGGGGGAGGGGAGCTGCTGGCGATGGGTATGTTCTGAACTTTGGGATAATGATGGGGTTGCACAAGGGTGCCAGCCACAGGACACTGGGTATACTAAGAGGGGGCAGGGACTGCATTCAAACCCTCCTAGTGCGGTAAATGGGCACGGAATTTTACCTTGATTAACAAGAAAATCGGTTTTCAAGGGCAGAAAGAGTAAACCACAGAATGGAATGTACCCTAAAAAACTATCAGAGAACAAAAAAATGTACAGGTTTTCAGAGGGAAAATGTTTAACAACAGACTGTACATGCAACTCGATTTGAAGCTTTTTTTTATATATAAATCAATGGGTTTTAAAGTATTATCTACATTATAAGAAATTAGTAGATATCTACATGGAATGTAGACAAGTTTGAAAAACATTCTAGGCACCATTTCAATTTACTAAAACTGAGTGTATTTATATGTAAGCAAACTACACAAATAATCATGAATGGAGTTTAAGATAAATTAGAAAATTAAGTCATAATTAGCCAACATCTATGACATGTTACTTGAAAATATGACTCAATGAACTTGAACTTCCCATACACACTGGATATTTTAAAGGTCCTATAAATACTTCTTAAAATAAGAAACTACAAGCTGTTTAATTCCTCTTATTAATTCCATTCCTAATATTAAAACTACATAGTTAAATAAATTCAGTAATCATATTTATTCAGTAGCCAGTCTTGCCTTCTTTTTCATTTCATTTGTTCTTTGTTTTAAGATTTATTTGTTTATGTATTTTATGTATATGGGCGGCTTGTCCGCATGCATGTCTGCACACCAGAAGAGAGAGAGCATCAGATCCCATTTTAGAAGGTTGTGAGACACAATGTGGGTGCTGGGACTTGAACTCAGGACCTCTGGAAGAGCAGCCAGTGCTCTTAACTGCTGAGCCATCACTCCAGGGCCTGGAGATTAATTTAAATTATTTTTTAGTTCGTTCACAAAATGATGGGTTTCATTATGACAGTGCCACACATGCATATTGATATATCTTGCTCATATTCACCGCCACCCCAACTTACTCATGCCTCTGCCCTCAGCACTGGGTAGGTAGTACCCCCGAAATCCACTGGGAAATGCAAATTATAACCACACTGAGATGTCACTTCACACCCACCAAAATACAATTTTTAAAAGGAAATGCTGATTGAAATGGTACCTACAGTATGCCAGGTACAGAAGGATTACCTACCGTACATGTTTGCCTGAACAAATCATTCCTGGCACCAGCGCTGCCTTGCACTCAGAAGGCACGTACTAATTTCAGTAGTGTAATGGGTTCGATTGTCTTTTCCTTTCCCTGAGAGCAGTGTATGCTTTCATGGAGGTGCACTTAGCGCCATTAAAAAAGCAACACAGTCAAGGCCACATTCTTGACTTCTTGCCCACTCTACACTTCTAGGGCAAGCCAAAAGTCAAGCACTGGCCTTCTAATTCAGCAATTACCATAGCAACAGTGGTCAAATTCAAAGACAGAAGGACGGGTCAGGCCTCTCGGCTTTTGCTTTTCTTAAGATATGCAAACATTTATAAATTAATAAAATAAATTAATAACTCTGGCATGTACAGTTCCACATATCGTGGGATATGTATACATTTATAAACTAATAACTCTGGCATGTATGGTTCCACATATAATAGGATATGTATACATTTATAAACTAATAACTCTGGCTGTATGGTTCCATATATAATTGGAAGCATTTTAAAACTTCCAAAGTATCTAAATCGGCCATGGGAAAATTAATTTAAAAAATAAGGTATGGAAACAATACCTACTATTAAAAATCCATTCCTTTTGGCTGTTGTATTAAAACAAACAAACAAAAAAACTACTTCAGAATATCCATCACTCAATACTGAAAAAAGCAGATAATACTGTTAAGAAATCTTATATAAAAAAAAACAAAACAGGCTGAAAGTGCTAATATGAGATAGAAAAAAAAAAAGAGTGGGATTCATATTTCAGACAAAAGAAAATGAACAAAAATAGTAACCAGGTGAAAACATGAACAAAGTTTGTAATGGGAAAGAATGAACTGCTGTAGGCAAAACTCTTCCATCTGGGCACCTCGGTAATTCCAGTAAAACTCTTTAGAATAGCAGGGTCATACATAAAGCAGCCAGTTGGTGATCACAAAGATCACTGAGGAAATCATTGTACCCGGGCTCCAATTCCTATGAGTCAGGATTATGGAGAAGCTAAAAGTATAGATGGTACGTCCATTCCAGAGAGGTTATCTAGGGCTAGTAAGAGGAAAGTCACATGGAAGTCACTGTACCGTGTCTACAACTACTTGTGTAAAGTGCTTTAAAAGTAAAAACTGTCAAAACAGATTACCTGGTTTAAATACAGGCACAAATTACACATGACCAGCTTTGTGACCTCAACCAGATTATTCCTCATTTATGAAATGTAGATGTTGATACTATTCACCTAAATTGGCTATTGTATTCATTAAAGACACTAATACACAGAAACCACTCCTAACATGGATATCACCTAGTAGACATCAATTGTCAGCCATTATTAGTGTTACTATGACTGTACTGAAGCCCATGTTCTACTGTGGATTCAGTGTACTTAAGGTATCATTATTTTTGCTTGCTAATGTAGAAGGACACTAAGCAGACTGAAAAAAGAGATAAAATTGGCAACCTTCAAGGTCAAAATTTTAGCTCAGTTAAAACTCCATGTCATAATTCTAGAGAGACATTTATATTTATTCTTTCAAAAATGAGTATTTTACAAAGAACCATGTTATTGGAAAAAATTCAGTTCATACACTAGCCAAGAATGTATTAGATTATGACCATGGGATGGATAACAAGACCCTAAGGGTAAAGATTCAAGAGAGGAAAATACCACATTCTCCGTGGCCAAAATTACTGGGCATTGAGAAGTCAGGAAATTATTCCTGCTCCAACTTACTCTGTCTTTTATCACAAGAAGATGCAAGAAAATAGCTTTTACAGTTTATTCCTGAAGACTCTGGATCACTCTGGTTTTTGATCTCTTTCATTTACACACACTATCTTCTAGGCGGCAATCATCTTTAGTACTACTTCCCAGACTTATCATAAAGATTCAAAGCACCTAGCTCATTACTAGGCACTTAGTAATATGTAATGTACTTTCCTTTCTGAGCAAGGACTAAATAGATTATCTACATCAAAACACAAAGTAGCCAAGTGTGGTGACAGATGCCTTCATATCAGCACACACGGGAGACAGAGGCAGGTGGGTCTTTGTTGAATTCAAAGCCAACCTTATCTGCATAGTGAGTTCTAGGCCAGCCAGGCGCTACATAGTGAGACCCTTAAAAAAAAAAAAAAAATGACTGGTATACTCTAGTTAGAATTTCATAATGAATGTAAAGGCAAGCTCTCAAATCACTAACTTTGCCGGGCGGTGGTGGCACACGTCTTTAATCCCAGCATCTGGGAGGCAGAGCCAGGAGGATCTCTGTGAGTTTGAGGCCAGCCTGGTCTACAGAGCAAGATCCAGGACAGGCACCAAAACTACACAGAGAAACATTGTCTCGAAAAACAAACAAACAAACAAATATATATATCACTAACTTTGTGTTGCTGTAGGATGGTCTGTATGTCAGATTACTCTGATTGGTCAATAAATAAAACACTGATTGGCCAGTGGCTAGGCAGGAAGTATAGGCGGGACTAACAGAGAGGAGAAAAGAACAGGAAGGTGGAAGGAGTCACTGCCAGCCACTGCCATGACAAGCAGCATCTGAAGATGCCGGTAAGCCAAGAGCCACGTGGCAAGGTATAGATTTATAGAAATGGATTAATTTAAGATATAAGAGCAGTTAGCAAGAAGCCTGCCATGGCCATACAGTTTGTAAGCTATATAAGTCTCTGTGTTTACTTGGTTAGGTCTGAGCTGCTGTGGGACTGGCGGGTGACACAGATTTGTCCTGACTGTGGGCCAGGCAGGAAAACTCTAGCTACATTGTGTCTTTTAATCCCTGCTGTCACTAAAACAAGTATTTAAAACCAGATCCTTAAATCTGTTCTTTCACACCCATTCTAGTCAACTATCCGAATGTTTGACTATTGTGGCACCTTTGAAAATTTATAAACATTAACTAACACACTATAAACAGACATCCTTCATGACAACACCCTCACCACATCATTCCTGGCCTCACCTAGACCACATTCAGTCACACTTCCACTCAAGACGCTCTTGGCTCTCCTTACAGTTGATACCAAAGTGTACCCTCCACCCCCAAAATGTGAAATGTCACAAAAGGCAGATTTTTATAAAAATCAAACAACTACAGTATTATTGCAAAACGCCAGGAGGGAGAATTCATTCAGGAAAAGTGGCATCTTGCAACTTCAGTTAGCAAATCTCTGATCTCTGTTCAAATTATTTTAAAAACTACAACAGTCTGCATGCTTCTCAGAAGACCGTTAGCTTCAGCTGAAGTTTCTGCTCCTATATTTCTGGTTCTATTCAGAGAATGACAAAACATGAATGGGAAAAATACCAAAGCTTGATTTTCAGACAACTACTACTTGAAGTAGGGTCTGGAAAAATTCTGTTTTTACTCTCAGTCTTCTTCGCCCCAGAGAACTTGGCTTTTTTGTCATAATCAAATGCTGAGAGACTAGCTGAATGAACCCCTTGTTTGCAACCCACTTTCTCCTTAAATGAATTATTTTTCTTGTCTGACAAAACAGGAAGACCCAGTAAAGGTAGCAAAATTTCTTTTAAAGTTTTTTTAGTGTTTCTAAAAGTACTGAGTTTACTTAAAAGCACTGCATAAAGTTTGAGCCTCAGTTAGGTGTGGTGGTTTGAATGAGTATGGCTCCCATAGGCTCATATATTTCAGTGCTTGGTCCTGGGTCAGTGGAACTGTTTGAGAAGGACTGGGAGGTGTGGCCTTGTTGGAGGAGGTGTATTACTGGGTATGGGCTTTGCGGCTTCAAAAGCCCATGCCAAGCCAGGCCCTGTCTCTATCTCTGTCTCTCTGTCTCTCTCTGTTTCTCTCTCTCTGTCTCTCTCTCTCTCTCTCTGTCTCTCTCTCTGTCTCTCTCTCTCTCTGTCTCTCTCTCTCTCTCTCTCTCTGCCTACTGCCTGTAGATCAGGATATAAAGCTCTCAGCTATTGCTCCAGCACCATGCCTGTCTGCTTCCCACCATTATGGACTAACCCTCTGAAACTGTAAGTAAGCCCCCAATTAAATGCTTTCTTTTATAGGAGTTGCCTTGGTCATAGTATCTTTTCACAGCAACAAAACACTAACAAGATAGTAAACAAACACATCTTCATCAAATATTGATTTTTGTAAGAGTACGGACTTCCAAACAATATGATAAATGATATTTATGTACAATAAATATAAAATGTGTTTTTAGAAATAAAGTAGCAATGAGCTAAACTACAATGAGACTATCTTCCAGTGAAGTGATTTGCACCAAACTGCTTATCTTTTTAGAAGGCTTCAAAAGTATTTTTTAAAGTTGTTGCTTTCATTTGATACTTGTGTATTGTTGTTGTTGTTTTTTTATGAAATAGAAGCATCAGAGATTCTGTCTAAGGCAGCAGTATTTTCCAACATCAAGTTGCAAAGCTGAGTTCTAATAAAGATTGCTGCAAAGTCATTGCAGGCACACGGGGGCCGCTCAGTGCACTGGTTTCCTAGAAGAAGTGCGCTCACCTTAGGGAGATACTGTATTCGGGATAAAGGATGCTTGTGTACTGGACCCACACACCAGCCTCTTCCTCAGTTTCCCTTTTTTGGGCTTCCGTGACTGAGAATAGCTTAAACGATTCAAATCTTCTCACAGATATATGTTTCAGACAGTCATCCAGCTGTTTCTGCTTCAGAACCTTTGAAATAAAAGCAAATATTGGGGTTATAGTATACAACTGAACACCACCCCTGCATTGCCATGCTCATAACCAAGGGCCTGGAGGTTCAATGACCACCACTCCTGCATCGCCATGCTCATAACCAAGGGCCTAGAGGTTCAATGACCACCACCCCTGCATCGCCATGCTCATAACCAAGGGCCTGGAGGTTCAATGAACACCACCCCCACATCGCCATGCTCATAACTGCTGCAAGTCACAGGTAAATGTAGTGGAATTCAGCTATTATTACAAAAGCTACTACTTGGAAAGGTTGAGGACTTTTCCAAAGGTCAAGCCATGGCTTAAGAAGTCTTGGTGATATTTTAGCTTTTGTATATACATTAGTCAATTCCTGCAATGATTTTCTTGTATGCTATGTATGCTTCCAAGAACTCCTAACAGTATGTTTTATCTGAAATACCTATCAAGCATCCAAGGTCAAACGATCTCCTGAATTAAGGTAAATTAAGCTCAGACTCTCCTTTCTTATATGGCCTTTGTGGTATTTATACTAACAGTACAGACTCCTAACATTTACCTAACTACCTCTACGAATGTAGTGTGAGCACATAAATTCCCTTTTTCTGATATATTAACCGATTTTAGCTCTCAGTTGACCTCCTCCCTTACCACTCCCCTTTTGGGTTGTAAAAGAAAGCCTGATGGTCACCACTTGAGGAAAACTCTTGTCTGCCTTTATGACCCTGTAGGAATTCCAGCCCGGTGACCTTGCTTTAGCTAGAGCACCGCCATTGCGTGGGTATATGACTGTAAACCTCAGAGACTGACAGAGGATTTTGACTGGAGAGGATTTTGACAGGAGAACTAGATGGAGAACTAGAAGAATGAGATGGAAGATGAGGAAGAACGTGATGGGTAAGAACGAGAGGAGAAAGACCAAGATGGAGCAGAACTAAGATGAGAGAATTAAGATAGAACTTAGAGGGGACAGCGGATAAAGGTAGAGAGAAATCAGACAAGAAAGGAGCTAGGCACGAGAACAGAACTGAAGCTGTGTAGATAGGATTTTATCCCAGAGGAATAACGTAGACCGACTGTGGTGGTATTGTGTTCCTCAAAATATTGTGCACCCTAATAAACTTATCTGGGTTCAGAGAACAGAACAGCCACTAGATACAGAGGCCAGAAAATGGTGGCACTCACACCTTTAATCCTAGCATTCCAGAGGCAGAAATTCCTCTGGATCTCTGAGTTTAAAGCCACACTGGAAACAGCCAGGCATGGTGACTCACACCTTTAATCCCAGAAAGTGAGCCTTTAATCCCAGGGAGTGATGGCAGAAAGCAGAAAGGTATATAAGGCTTGAAGACCAGAAACTAAAAGCTTTTGGCTCGTTAAGCTTTTAGGCTTTTGAGCAGCAGTTCAGCTGAGATACATTTGGATGAGGACTCAGATTCATTCCTGTCTGAGGAAACAGGATCAGCTGAGGAACTGGCAAAGTGAGGTGGCTGTGGCTTGTTCTGCTTCTCTGATCTTCCAGCATTCACCCCAATCACTGGCTCCAGGTTTGATTCTATTAATAAGACCATCTAAGATTCGTGCTACAACCGACTAAGATCTCGGTGTACTTAAATTCTTTTCCCACAGATTAATCTAGTAGCTTCTCTTCTGGGCCCCTGGGAAGAAGATTATTAAGGCTGGACCATCATAATTTTCGAGACATAACCAAAAGCCTAGAGGTTTAACTGACCATTCTGCTACATTCCCAATGGTACAACCAAGAGCCTAGAAGTCTGGCTGACACTACGACCTCCTGCACCCTTCATCTCTGCATACAACCACAATCTCCAATTCTAGGGGACCCAAAAAGAAGGTGCACCTACATCCTTCTTCCTTCTTCTGCACCTTGTACTTCCTGCTTTTTCATCTCACTCTTTGGCAATATTTTTACAATGAGTCCTTATTTCTTACTGTGCTTCATACAGTCATCTCATTATTTTTTTTCATTTCTGGAGGATCTTTTCTTTTCTTTTTTTTCTAATTTTTATTTTATGTGTATGGGTATTTTGCCTGCATGAATGTCTATGCACCAGGTGTATGCGTGGTGCCTGTGGAGGTCAGGAAAGGGTAACAGACCCCCTGGAACTGAAGTTACAGATGGTAGTGAGCAGTCATGTAGGTATTGGGAATCAAACCTGGTGTTCTGGAAGAGCAGCCAGTGTTCTTAACAGCTAAGCCGTCTCTCCAGCCCCAAACCAAATCTTTTTTTTTTTTTTTAAAGTCTTCTGTGTTCTCACCAACCTCTTTTTTATACTCTTTGAAGGTCAGTTAGTAGTATTTTGACATTGCTTTTTTTTTCCTCCCTAATGTAGAAAACGTCTCAAATGTGTGTATCACCCTTATTCAGGGTCCACGCTAACCCATCGCTGTATCATTCCAATGATATATGTGCTGCTGACTTCATCGAAAGGAATTTTTAAGTTCTTTATTTTTAAATTCGTATTTTTCATTCCCCTTCTTAAATTTTATGTTCCAATTTTCCCTTTATTGGGAATCTTTTTAATTTTTCCCGATACTTCCTCTTTTCTGCTCCGTAACTTTCTGCACACCCCTTGTCTTTCTTTCTGTTTATTGAACTTGGCTTCTCTGTTTTCCTCGTTCCCTGCACTTTTCCTCCTTCCTTTTCCAAGTCACTTAGTATTTCTACATTTACCCTAAATGGAGCAGGGAGTGGTGGCGCACGCCTTTAGTCCCAGCACTCGGGAGGCAGAGGCAGGCAGATCTCTGTGAGTTCGAGGCCAGCCTGGTCTACAGAGCGAGTTCCAGGACAGGCTCCAAAGCTACACAGAGAAACCCTGTCTCAAACAAAACAAAACAAAAAAGAAAACATTTGCCCTAAATGTATAACTTCATAGTCGTTTTCTTAGTCTTTGGCATATAGCCATTGTCAGTGTACTGGTGGCCTCCTAATCAATTTTTATATCTTTTGCAGTTTGCAGCTGTTATAATTTGTTTTCTCCTCATGGACAGAATGAAGATTGAGCTTCGGGAGTAGACTGCTCAATAACAGCTCCAAACACAACAGGAAGAGACATTCAAAGCAACGTTCTACAAAGTACATCACAGAAACATCAAAAATATTAAAAGGCAAGGCAGCATGACTTCCACAAAAGATCATAATTCTTCGCTGAATCCAAAGATACTGAAGTAGATAAAATGTTGGGTGAAGATTTCAAAAGTTTACTAGTAAAAATGATAGTGATATCAAAGAAGTCACAAGCAGAAAAATCAATCCAGGATCTAGAGAAGAAAGTCAGCAACACAAAAGGAAATGGACAATAAACATCAGCAATATGGTGAAAAGGTTACCAAAATAGAAGATGAATTCTTCAGGAAAATATATATATTCCTTATATGTGTGTGTGTGTGTGTTGTATTGTTGTATGTATGTTTATATATTGTAAATATATATTGAATATATACACATATCCACATACATTGGTTTTTCGAGAGAGGGTTTCTCTGTGTAGCCCTGGCTGTCCTGGAACTCACTATTATAAACCAGGCTGGCCTCGAACTCAGAGATCCACCTGCCTCTGCCTCCCAAGCCCTATGATTAAAGGCATGCACTACCACTCATGGCTTGGAAATAGATATTAAAAAAAAAAAATAGAGCCGGGCAATGGTGGTGCACACCTTTAATCCCAGCACTCAGGAGGCAGAGGCAAGTGGATCTCTACGTTCAAGGCCAGCCTGGTCTACAGAGCAAGTTCCAAGACAGCTAGGTCTGTTACACAGAGAAACCCTGTCTCGAAAAACCAAGAAAAAAAAAAAGAAGAAATGTTGGACATTAGAAATTCAATGAACCAAATAAAAACACAGTGGAAAATTACTTATGACTTAAACAGACTTAAAGATCAAAAAATACTCTTGAATGATCAGAGGGTCATTGAAGAAGTCTCAGTAGAAATCAAAATTTTCTTCGAATTAAATCAAAATGAAAATGTAACTTCTAGAATTTTGGGATAACAGCTAAGCAGTTAGGAGTTACAGGGGAAAAAAAAGAGCGGAAATAACACACACATTTAATCTCAGAACTTGGGAGGCAGAGGCTGGATCTCTCTTGAGTTTGAGGCCAGCCTGCTCTAGAGTGACCTCCAGGATAGCCAGAGCTACACAGTGAAACTCTGTCTCAAAACTTAAATTAAATTTAAAAATTAAATTAAATAAATAAACTAATGATGCAACTCAAGGTTGTTATGGAATTGGCAAGTTTGAGCGGAGGAGACATGCCATGCGGCCAGTGGCCAAGGGGGCTGGGCGGACAGTTACTCACACCATGCAGGCACAGCATCCACACCATGCAGGCACAGCATCCACCGGGAAAGTTTATTATTAAAGGGAGAGGGGAGAGGGAATAGAGAGAGGGAGGCAGAGAGGGAAAGAGAGAGAGAGAGAACAGGACAGAAAGGAAAGCAGAGGTGGGCGCAGCCTCAGGAAGAGAGAGAGGACCTCAGGACACTGGGTGGGTCCCTAAGGGGCCGGCCTGAATGCCAACAATGGTCTTGTGTATGGTTCTAATTTTTCTATTTTAGTTAGTTAAAATTATAAATAATGTAACTAATATGATTATAATGATTTTCCAGTTTTATGATAATTACTGAGTTTCGAGTATATACAGTTCAATAATTTCTTAAAGAACATTTTTAGGCTAACCAAGATAAGCATGCATTGCTATGTGAGGGTTTCTTTTTTTTTTTTTTCAATTCTTTTTTATTTAAAATTTTTTCATACAGTATATTTTGATCATACTCTTTCCCCTTCCAAACTCCTCCCAGACCCTTCCCACCTCCCTACCCACCAAACTTAATGTTCTTTCTCTCTCAAGAAAAAAAAATATATATAAATATATATATAAGAGTCAAACTAGGGGCTGGTGAGGTGGCTCAGAGGTTAAGAGCAGTGGCTGCTCTTCCGGAGGTCCTGAGTTCAATTCCCAGCAACCACATGGTGGCTCCCAACCATCCAAAACGAGATCTGGTGCCCTCTTCTGGCCTGCAGGCAACATGCAGGAGGAATATTGCATACATAATAAATAAATAAATAAATCTTTAAAAAAAAAGAGTCAAACTAACAAAACCTAATAAAACAAATAACAAAACAAAAAGCACACAAGAAAAACATGGAGTCCATTTTGTGTGGCCAACTACTTCCAGGTGAGGTCTCACCTACGGTGCGGTTGACATCCCAGTGACACTCCATTGTAGAAAACTGATTTTCTTTTCCCAGCAGGTTATCAACTGCAAATAGCTTCTTGGTTAGGGTGTAACTTTTTTGTCCATTTCCCCTTCTCCATACTGGATTTTTGTAACTCAAGGTCTTAAACAAGTACTAATAATCCAAGAAGAGCCAGAGGGCTGGCTCAGTGGTTAAGAACAGAAGGACCTGTGTTCAGTTCTCAGTTCCCAGGTGGTTCACAGTGAGCTGGAACACAAGCTCCAAGGGATCCGATGCCCTCTTCTGGCCTCCACAGGCACATGTACTCATGTGTACACATGCCCCCCCCCCTACATACAAATAATTAAAAATTAAACCTTTAAAAAAAAGCCTTGCTGGATGGTGGTAACCCACAGCTTTCATCCTTGCTCTAAAGAGGCAGAGGCAGGCAGATCTCTGTGAGTTCCAAGCCAGCCTGGTCTACAGAGCGAGATCCAGGACAGTTGGGGCTACACAGAGAAACCCTGTCTCAAACAACAAAGCCAAATCTAAAAGTACTAGGGAACAAGAAATAATGAAAATCAATATAGACATCAATGAAACAGACATTAAAAATATAAAAAGAATACAGAAAGAACCAATCAAACTAAAAGTTGGTTCTTTGTAAAGATAAATAAGATAGGTAAAACCCTACCTAAACCAGAAAAAAAAAAGACTCAAATTATAAAAATTAGGCATGAAAATGGAAAGTCACTACAGATTCCAATGAAATCTGAAGATTCCAATGAAAACTAGAATTAGAAGATAGAAAGATAATTTCATTTTAATCAGAAGTGGGACAGTATGAAATGACTAACCTCATTCCTTCACTTACAATGAAAAACTGACGTCCAGTAAAGTGTTCATCAAAGTCAAGGGCAGACCTGACCCTAAAATCCAGGGCCTCAGTTAACACTGTCAATCTAATCCATAGTAGCATCCTGCTTAAACTGGACTATGAGATAGTCTACTAATCAGATTCTTCAGCCAAGTGTTTAGTAGGTACATGATTCCATTCTGTAGGTGTTTGCGAGTTTGTGTTTCCTTCTTTTTGGCCACCTCCTCTTCTGTATGTAATTCTGACAGGACTGTTATGTAGGCTGATGACCCAGATGTACCAAACAGCTCCACTCTAATGAGGCACAGCAATTGGCTGAAATGTCAATTGGAAGAAACTCTTTGTTAGGGAAAACAGATCATTTCTTCAGGGCCCCTAACTGGATGGACATTGAAAGCCGAAGTTACAGGTGATCATCACTGCTATCAGATGAGCCTCAACAAAAAGGAAAATAAAATACTTGTAACTTTAGTGATTGATCACATACAGACATCTAGATGTCACCTAATTAGGGTAGGCACTAGAATCAGAAGTCAGAAATTCATCACAACACCTGGAAACAATAATGTACTAGGCAAATGGGTTTTCTCTCTAAAATGTGAATTCCAGAGTAAGCATTATACAGCTAATATAAAGGACTGTGAGACATCATCGGAATTCTGAGGAGTCCCAAAAGACAAAATTATGTGTGTGTGGTGGGAGGTAACAAGCAAAAAAAAAAAAAAAATCATGGAAGTGTGCCACAAAAGAAAGGACCCCCTCTCTCCCAGCTCCCCCAATGGTAGAGATCAAAACTTGGGGCTTTGCACATGCAAAGTTTTTTACCACTGAGTTACACTCCCAGCTTAAGAGTCACACATTTCAAACCCTAATCAGATTCTTCAAGCTTTCTGCCTCCAAATACAGATGAGACATGGATGGTTTAGTCACTTTAAATACTCACTAAAAGCCCATATATGTTTAGCCTATTGTGACAGACTGAAGTACTACAGAAAAAATTCACTTCTTCCATGTCACCTCAAAAAGGAGTGTTTTTCCCTACCCTGTGACTTTTGGTTTAGTTATGCATCTTCCTTTAGCCAAAAGTCTTGTGATGTGATGTGATGTGATGTGATGTCTTACAGTGATCATCAGCTGGACAAGAACTCGAAGAACCTAAGAAGTCTCTGAGCATGTCTGTGAAGGGTTATCTGTTTTAGGTTAACCTCTTGGCATGCCTGTAAAGGATTTTCTTGATTAGGGTTCACCGACGTGAGGAGACACACTCTAGTTGTGGTATCATTTCACAGGCTGCGTCTTGAACTGAAGGAAGGAAGGAAGGAAGGAAGGAAGGAATTAAATAAATAGAAGAAAAGGAAAGTATTTGCCCATTGCTTTCTCCTTCTTGAGTGCTAATACAACATGAGCAGCTGCTTCACACTCCCACTGCTTTGGCTCTCCCTGCTGTGATGGACTGTGTGCCATCAAACCGTGCGCCGTCAAACTGTGCGCCATCAAACTGTGCACTAGAATAAACCCCTCCTTTCTGAAATGCTTTGTCTGGTATTTGGTCACTCTAATAATACAAGTAGGTAATACAGCATGTTAAGAGACATCATGTGGGTTGAGGATATAGCTCAGTGCTAGAGCGCTTAGCAAGCACAAGGCCCTGGGTTCCATCCTCAGCTCCAAAAAAAAAAAGAGAGAGAGAGAGAGAGAGAGATCATGTAAGCAGGGATTTCATTTTAATTTTTTTTCTCTTATTTTTATTGATCCTTTGGGAATTTCACATCATGCACCCCAAGCCCACTCATCTCCCAGTCCCTCTTTATCCACCCCTCACTCTGGTAGTGTCCCCCACCAAAGGAAAGCTAAAAAAGGATAAGATAAAAATAAAAAGGGTAAAATAAAAATAATAATTAAAAAAACAAAATAGTCTTTTCCTCCTATCCATCACCTCTCCATTCATCTTAGTGGCGTTGGGAGCTGCTGTGTATCATGCAGTGTACCGTTTTGTCCAAACAGCATTACTTGCAAATGTCCATTGTGTAGTGTGCTGCTGGTCAGGTTCAAGGCCTCTGGCTTTGGTACACCATCAATACTGGACCTCCGCTGACATTCCTCTCTGATACCCTGCTGTTGCCCTACCGAAGTCATGGAGATCCTGCGGCTATGGTTCCACAGGACCAGTCCCTTCAAAACACTCCAGCAGATCACACACGGGGTAGATGCTGGGGTGTGCCAACTCCAAGCCTGGGATGTGTAAGCAGGGATTTTAAATGTGCCTCTTGCTCTCTTATACTTCTATCATAACTGTGAGCGCATGCCAGCCAACTGATCTAAGAATTCTGAGTATTTAGCCCAAGCACACAACATTAAACCATGCAGGTGATCACAGTCTACATCAGTAAACTACCAGGTGGTTCAAAGAAGTTGTATGACATATGACATCGTGGTTGTTTGTGAATGGCAATAGCTAAGTACTATAACACAGTAAGAACTCAGTGCTCGCCGGGCGGTGGTGGCGCACGCCTTTAATCCCAGCACTCGGGAGGCAGAGCCAGGCGGATCTCTGTGAGTTCAAGGCCAGCCTGGGCTACCAAGTGAGTTCCAGGAAAGGCGCAAAGCTACACAGAGAAACCCTGTCTCGAAAAACCAAAAAAAAAAAAAAGAACTCAGTGAACTCAGTGCTCTGAGCCACCGACTTGGTTCCGTTTCTATCGCTGTGACCCAATGACCGAGGACACTTATAAACACAACAGCCTTTACTGGAACTTACGAGCCAACAACACACTTGGATTCATCGGTACATCTTGGGCAGCGAGTATCCATCCCCACTGATGACTTCAAACTTAGAAGAGAAACGTCAGTCTCTTCTCCTGCTCCCTTTACTCTCATATGTACATAGGGACACGCGGGCAGGGTCACCCTTCCATCAGGACCAAAAGGTGCACCGTGGAGGTCGGTGACCACAACAAGGCTGGGGAGTTAAACCAAACTGGAAAGTGGCAGGAAAGAAGAGCGCGCGGGTTGGAGGGGCGGTCCCAGCCATCAGGCGGGAAAGCGAAAGGATTTCCTACGCGGGTGTTGAGTTTCCCGGGACCTCAGCTATGGCTGTCCGGCTCTCACCGCCCAACCCCGCCAGAGTTTCCCTTTTTAGGTGGAACGGTGTAGAGGAAGCAAGGCGAGGCTTCCCGACTGGCTCCCGGCACACGGAGAAGTCATGCCCCGGGCTGAGCGCCTGGTACCTGGGAGGGGAGTGGCCAGAGGCAAAGGTGGCGAGCGGTCGCCCTTACCTGGCGCAGGAGCTTCCACCGGGCGGCCCCCTTGGGCACCGAGACCACCGACCCCTGCTTGGCACCTCCAATCGTGGGACCCTCGCCCGCGTCTGCTTCAGTCCCTGCAGCCTCAG
>CABHPQ010139192.1:0-14787 GCA_902168405.1 Peromyscus aztecus
GAAACTCAGATGTTAGTGGGTATAGACGGATTTTTCTTTGGGCCGCCAGCTCACAAATAATGACATGGAGACTTATTATTAATTGTGAAAGCTTGGCCTTAGCTTAGCTTTTCCCCAACTAGCTCTTATAATTTAATTAACCCATTTTTTTTGTTTTGTTTTTTTTGAGACAGGGTTTCTCTGTGTAGCTTTGTGCCTTTCCTGGAACTCGCTCTGTAGCCCAGGCTGGCCTTGAACTCACAGAGATCCGCCTGGCTCTGCCTCCCGAGTGCTGGGATTAAAGGCGTGTGCCACTACTGCCCGGCTAATGAACCCATATTTTTTAATCTGCGTTCTGCCTAGTGGCTCAGTTACCTCTGATCTGTACCATATATCCAACTTCTTTAGAGTCACACTGGCTTCAATTCTTCCTCCTCTTCCTTTCTCTCCCTGGAAATCTCACCTATACCTCCTGCCTAGCTATTAGCTGTTAAGCTTTTTATTATACCATTCACAACAAATATATCTTCACACAGTGTACAAATATCCCACAACAAGTGGGTCTTTTTAACTTTCCAGATATTAGTGTTAAAGTTGCAGGTGTGCCCATCCAGATACTGTCCTTTGCTTCCCTACAAGTGAGAGAACTGAAAATGAGCAATTAGAAATCAGTTTTACTTCCTTCTTTACAATAACCTCTCTTCATTTTGGTGGGGTTTTTGTTGTTGTTGTTGTTGTTGTTTTGATTTTCTTTTTCTTTGGGGTTTTGTTTTGTTTTCCTTTAGAAAATTAGGTGCAAGTGAAGGAACCATAAACCAGGAAATTCAGCGTTACCAACAGCTGGAGTCTGTGGCTGTGAATGACATCCGAAGAGATGTTCGTAAAAAGTTACGGAGATCCAGTATGCGAGTGAGTACATATTAAAAATTTCAGAAGATTATTTTTAAATGCTTACTTTTTGACACCTAACAGTGATAATATGTTCTTGTTTATGCTGGTAATAATACCACCTGGTTTCTGAGAAACAGACCTGTGTATCAGAAACTCTTTAAAACACTTTACATTTAACCAACCATAAATGTCCACAATAATTCTATGAAGTAGCCTTTTCTTCCATTTTAAAAATGAGAAAACAGGCCCAGAGAGGTCAAGTAATTTGACCAAGTTTATATAGCCAGCAGTGCTGATGGAATCAAGTTTCAAAGCCAGGCAATGAAACTCTGCAGTTCGGCCCAAGCCACTGTGGTGTTTCTGTCATTCATGAACTCACACTGGCTTTTTAACCTCTAATGTGTGCTCTCAGAAATGTGCAATCTTTTTCCATGCTTTTGCTTCCAATTTTTCAGTATTTACCTCTAAGCTACAATTTCTCTGTTTCCTGCTTTATTTCTTTAATAAAACACAATTTTTAGAGCAACTTTAAGTTCCTAACAAAATTCTGAAGAATGTACAGAGATTTCCCTGCACACATATATTGTACCAGCCACTGTTAATATTCTCCTTGAGAGGATTGCACTTGCCACAGCTGATGCACCTATATGTACACAATTCCCAAGGCTGAGTGGTTTAGGACAAACTTATTCTTTGATGTAATGTATACAGTAATTTCACTGCCCTAAAAACACACTATGCTCCCTTCTTATTCCTTATCCTTAAACAGTATTATACTTGACAATACTGAATGTCAAGAATCTCTCCAATTTTTAAGTTCTTTGATTTCTGTCATCAATTTTGTAGTTTTCTTCATATAATAGTGCTTGTACACATTTTATAAGATATATACTTAAATATTTTACTTTTGGTTGGACAAGTATAAATTACATTATGTTTCAAATTTCACATTTTCTTTGTTCATTGCAGGTATTTAGGAAAGCAAATTGACATTTATATGTCAATTTTATAACCTGTAATCTTGATATATTTGTTTATAAGTTCAAGGACAATTTTTATCAATTCTGTATTTCCTACATAGACCATTGTATTACATCTTTGAGCAGAGGGAGCTTTAATTCTTCTTTCCTAATCTGTATTCCTTTTAGGGCAGTGTTGAAAAGGAGTGGTGAGAGGGAATTTGTTAGTTGACCTTCCTTTACTCTGATAAAATGCCTGAAGTGATCAACAGAAGAGAAGGAAAGGTGGAATTTGGCCCATGGCTTCAGTCTATGACATTTGAACCTGTTGTTTTGTGTTTATAGTGGTACTGTGATAGGAGGTATAGAGATGGGTTCATTTCATGGTAGCCAGGAAGAGGTGAAAGTGGAAGAGAGATACAGATTGGGGTGGGAAGATCATGAAGCGGGGAAGGAAAGCAGAAACAGCCACAGAAGGGTCTCAGTATCCATGTCATGCTCACAGTTACCTAACTTGCCAACTATGCTTCACCTCTTAAAGCTGCAACTACCTCCTAGTTCTGTTGTGGGCTGGAACAAAGCCTTTCAACATGTGCCTTTGGGGGATATTCTAGATTCAAAGGGGACTTCTTGTCTTGTTTCTGTCTTAATGGGTAAGTTTGGCGTTTTTGGCTACTTAATATGTTAGCTGTACAGTTTTCTGTATTTTTTTTCCATTACCCAATTAAAACCACTCCCCTCGGGGCTGGGGAGATGGTTTAGTAGATAAAGTGAATTTGCTACCTAAGCATAAACACCTGAGTTCAGGTCTCCACTACCCACTTACAAAAACAGGTATGGCACTGTGCTCCTGAACTTACCCCAACCACTGGGCAGGTGGAGACTTGCTAGCCAGCCAGTCTACCCAGTTGGTGAAACAGGTTTCCTAAGGGACCCTGCCTCAAGAAGTAAGAAAAGACCTGACATTGACTTCTAGCCTACATGCATAAAAGAAAGCTCCTCTCACAATCGGAGATTACTTAGGTTTTTTTTGTTGTTGTTTTGTTTTGTTTTTTATTTAAGAAATGTTTTCATTTATTTTACATACCAACCGCAGATCCCCTTTTCATCCCTTCTCCCACTCCCCTCCAGTTTTCCCTCCCTCTCCCTCTACCCACCCACCCCCATCTTCTCCTCCAAAAGGGTAAGGGCTCCCATGAGGAGTCAGCAAAGCCTGGTACATTAAGTTGAGACAGGACCAAGCCCCTCCCCGCTACATCAAGGCTAAGCAAAGCATCCCACCATAGGCAGTGGGTTCCAGAAAGCCAGCTCATGCACCAGGGATAGATCCTAATTCCATTGCCAGGGGCCCCTCAAACAGACCAAGCAACTGTCTTGTATGCAGAGAGCCTAGTCCAGTCCCATGTAGGTTCCACAGCTGTTGGTCTAAAGTTCGTGAGTTCCTACATAGGGATTTTCTGTGTGCACTGGGTCTGTCCATTTCTGATAAAAGGTCTCCAACCATGATAGTGAAACCATCCATTTTACTTTGCAATTCTGTTAGTTTTTGTCTTACATAGTTTAAACCATTGATGGTCAAACTATTATTGATAATATTGGATTAAACATCTACCTGCTTTTGTTCTCTATTCATGCCTTTGTCTTCTAGTTTTTGTTTTTGTTTTGTTTTGTTTTTTCTGTCTTTTATAGTTTTAACTGAACATTTTATATGATTCCATTTTCTCTTCTTTAAAAGTGGTTATAGTTTAATACAATTTTAGTGGTGGTTTTTAAGTCTACAATACACATGTACAACTAAATCCAAGTCTGCTTTCTGATAATACTCTACTACTTCATATGTAACATGAGTACCTATAGCAATAAAGTAATCCCTTTTGCCATGATGGTCATTAATTTCTTACGTGTAAGCATGGATATGAGTGTGATGTATGTATATACTTAAGATATGTAATATAAGTAAGTGTGTGTATAAGTACTATATAAGCATATTTATATTGTAATATATGTAAGCACATATAACACAGCATTAGTGTTATTTATTTTGAACAAATTATCTGTTAGATTAATTAAGAATAGAAAAATGAATTTTTATTTACCTTCACTTGATTCTTTGATGGTCTTCCTTATAGAGATCCATGTTTCTAGCCTGTATCACTTTCCATCTCTGTAGAACTCTTATACTTTCTTGCAAAGTAATTCTATAGACAACAGTTCCTTATTTTTTGTTTGCCTGAGGAAGTTTTACTTCACTTATGAAGGTTAGTAGTTTCATGTAGAACTCTAGATTGTGTGGAGGTTCTGTTTTCTCAACACTTTAAGTATTTTCTTCACTTTCTATGTATTCTATTCCGACCAGTTTCCCCTCCCTCCTATCCTCCCAGCCCCCACCCTCAGATCCACTCCTCCTCTGTTTCCCTTCAGAAAAGGGCAGGCCTCTCAGGGATATCAACCAAACATGGCATATCATGTTGCAGTAAGACTAGGCACATCCCCTCATATTAAGGCTGAATAACGCAACTCAGTAAGAGGGAAAGGGTCCCAACAGCAGGCAAAAGAGTCAGAAACAGCCCCTGCTCCCACTGTTAGGAGTCCCATAAGAACACCATGCTGCACAACCATAACATATGTAGAGGACCTAGGTCAGACCCATGCAGGCCCCTGATTGCCAGTTCAGTGTCTATGGGCCCTGGTTAGTTGATTCTGTGGGCCATTTTCTTGCTCTTCACTCTTTTCTTACTGGCATGATTTTTTAGGAGAAACTGGGTGTCATTTTTATTCTTTGTTTCTCAATGATTGAGATACTCAGGGTTTTTTAAGGGGATTTTTTTTTATATTGATCTTTTTGTTGCTTGAAAACAGTGTGCTTATGTGTAGTTTTCTTGGTATTTATACTATTTGGCTCCTCAGTTTTTTGTATCTGTGGTTTGATATCTTACATTGCTAAAGAAATCTTAGTCACTGACAGTTCAGTTACAGAGTTAGAGCCATTGAGTTGCTTGATGGCTAAGCAACAGGGAAGAGCGTCCACTGGGAGTGTAGATCCGCCACCCATAATGGAGGAAATACTAGAATGAGGTCACCCCCCGTCAGGTGCCGTCCCTGACTGCCCAGTCCACAGAGAACTCTGATTGTAGAGGCCAATGCTCTCTTCCTTCTCCCTCTGGTATTGCCATTGTACATCTCTATGCATTTTGTAGTTTTCCCTCAAGTCATAGATATTCTGTTGGGACCTTGTTTGAGTTTTTGGTTGGTTGGTTGGTTGGTTTGGTTTGGTCTCTGTTATCTTTACTTTTCACTTTCTGAAGTTTCTGTGAATCTGTTTCAATCTCAGTGTGATTCTTTCCTCAGTATGTCCAGCCTGTTAATAAGCTCATCAAATGATCGTTTCTGTTAGTGTATTTATCTCTACTGGTTTTTTGTTGTTGTTGTTGTTCCTTCTTAGAATGTCCACTTCTGGTTATATTGTCCAGCTGTTCTTACGGTCTTTCTTTTTATCCATGAGGACCATAACTTGCTAATTAAAACTGCCTTTAATACTCTAATCTGCTGGTTCCAGCACTCTTGTCATGGTTGCTTCTGTTTTTTTTTTTTTTTTTTTTTTTTTTTTTGTCTTCAGATCTTACTTCAGTTTTGCCTTTAGTATGTTTTGTAATTTTCTTTCTTGATAGCTACACATGATATACCAGATGAGAGAAACTGCTGTGAAACTTCCTTCAGGGTTGCAGTGCTACAGTGACTTGTATTTAGATCTTTGACTTCACAGACATTTGTCCTTTCTTCACCCTTCCCAGTGTGGAATTGCTGGGTATTGCTGATTAGACCTCAGTGTCTCCCTTTTCTTTGTTTGGTATGCGATGATAATATCACTCAGATCAGGTTGGGTTCTTGGTAGCTAGTTTCTATCAAGGACAGGCCACATAAAAACTTCGCAGTTGCCACTTTGTATTTGTGGGTTCCACATTCCTGAACTCAGTCAGCCACAGATCAAAAGTATTTAGTACTGAACATGTACTGACTTTTTCCTTGTTGTTCCCTAAACAACATACTGTAACAACTGTTTACCTTGTGTTTGTTATCATACTAGGTGTTATAAGTAACCTAGACATTCAGACTATACAAGAAGTTGGTTCTATACAAGTACTAACACATTTTAAATAAGAGACTTGCACATGTGAAAATTTGCCATCCTCAGTACAACTATACTCTGGTGATTTTCAAAACATTCCTTTCCCCCTTCCTTTTACTGAAAGCTTGAAGAACTTCTTCCTCTGGTATTTATTGAAGGAATCTTGTCAAACTCCTGAGGAAAATCTCACTTTTTACCAGGTAGCATTTTTAACTTTCAGAATGGTTTGCACTGAGCTTTAGGTTTCCCTACCCTGCACTGTCCTTATGGCATTCTCTACTTGTGAATTCTGTTCTTACCAGCTGAAACTCCTGTGTTTACCTGCTTTTCTAAATTCTTAGGGCAGCATTTTGCCCTTCTCTTACAGCTCTGGAAGGATTATTGATTTCTATATGCTCAGATTTTTGTGGAACTAGAAACCAGAAATATAAAATAAAATAAAAACTCCAAAAGAAGATAATTTTTTTAATTAGAAGATTCCTTTTTTATTTTTTGCCAGAATGAAGATTTGATAGCACATCCATACATTAAAGGGTAGGGGGGAAAATTGTATGTGATCCCTCAGTCACCTCTAACTCCCAGAGAACCTTCTTCAAGTTCTACTCTAAATTATGTAAAGATAAAATTCATTTTAATTTATACATTGCTATTCTCTGAGAGTAATAGACTTTGATAAGGGACAGTGCATAGTTATACATTTAAAATTATGCTGAAAGTCATACACTAAGTAAAATAATACATCTGTGCTGTTTCTAAGGTAGTTTATCTGGTAGTAGGTTTCTAAAAATAAAACTTGATAGAGATGATTAAAGATACCATTGAAATTTCATCTGCAGTCATAATACTTGTCTCACTCAACATTTCCCTTTAATCTCTACCATTTCATGAGTCCTCAGCTGTATCAGAATCTTTTTAGCACACAGCACCTCAGCACATTTGAATGTTCCCGTCTCTTGCTTTCCTCTATTACAGTGAAGTAGAGATCTGCAGCAGGGGTGTGCAATTAGAATGGTCCTTGAAATGATAAAGTGGTCTCTTCCCCAACACATACATAGCTTTTCCCCAGAATCTTTGCTCATTTTCTTTTTCCATTCTTTTCTTCTAATTAGTTCCTTTATTCTCACCTTGTTTCTGTACTCCTCTTCCTTTCCCTAATCTTTTCCTTTTCTGTTGAGTTAGCCAGTGGCTCTTATTTCCATTGTATAGTCCTCTTAAGTGATATTATGACATCAAGATAGCTGATTGCTGTGGCACTTCGATTCATCTATGCTGAATGTCATTGAAACTCACCTGGAGGTAGAGGAACTAACATAATTTTTATTTTAGCTGTAGAGAAATACCACACCAGTATACAATTGCCTTGAGTCACTTTTTTTTTTCCTTTACCATTTTATTAGGCTGCTTCCCTCAAGGATAAGTGGGGTTTAGGTTACAAACCAAGTTACAGCCGATCAAAGAGCATTTCGGCTTCTGGAAGACCACCTCTTAAGAGAATGGAAAGAGCAAGGTAATACATATTTCAACCAATGAGGCAAATTATAAAATTGCTGACTTCAAACCAACTAAGATTCAGTACTTTTTTTTACTGTGTTCCAATTGGATAGTAAAAAAATCACCCTCATTAGTAAAATAGTAATCACTAATTACTTACTGTCACACATCATTGGTTTGAGGAAAGCTCTACTGTGTTTATTCCGCAGTGCAGTAAGAAAGTTTTAGTAAAGCAAACTTATTTAGATATGATTTATGTATAAGCTTACAAATAATCCAAAGAAAAGAAAATTTTTCATACTGGTGGTTGCTTTCTAAATAGTCAATTTAGAAAAGATGATTGTGCACATTAAAAACTTGTTTTAGTATTAAGTCAGCACTATAAAAATAAAATATATAAATTCCTGAGGTGTGTTGTAGCTCGGTTGGTAGAGTGCTTGCCTGGCATACATGAAGCCCTGGGTTCAATCCCTAGTACCACATAAATTAGGTGGTTTATGCCTTGTATTAGTAGCTCTTAGAACAAACAGGCAAGGAGATTAGAAATTCAAGAGCATTCTCTCTCAGCTACATAGTGGTTTTGAGGCTAGCCTGGGACACATGAGATCCTATCTCCAAAAAAATAAAAAATAAAAAAGCATGATCCTTTTTATATGGTTTAGTTTTAGAAAATGTGAAGTTAATTGAAACATCGAGGCTTTTTCACAGATATTGAAGGTTAATACATGGAATGCCAAAAATTAAATCATCTGATAAGATCAGTATTTAGACATAGAATGTTAATGTTATTAATATTAATAAGACTTGTATAAAGCCAAGGGTTTTTAAAATGAGACTATTGGTGTTTTATATTTTATATTTGTGTTACATATTTATGCTTATTTCATAACTACGTTTTACTTATAGTTCTCGAATAGGAGAAACTGATGAGCTCCCAGAAATCCGTGTGGATGCGGCATCTCCTGGACCCAGAGTAACTTTTAACATCCAGGATACAGTAAGAGAGACAGTACTTGTTAGAAATTCCTGTTGCTAAGTAGTTTAAAAAATTGCAGACTTGCAGTATTATACAGTTTAAAAATTTGAATTGTTGCCTACGATGAAATTGAGGGTTGTCATAGCTGAAGTATCTGTACCACCTGTAAGCAGACACTGATAATAGCAACACTGCAGAAGACCAAGTGTGGGTACAGTAAAAAGCCCTTAGCTGCTTGCTTTTACATGGGGTGGTTTTGTTGAGCAGTTTTTCTTAGTAAATGAGGGCCCACGTTAAACTGTGTCTTTTACACAGTTGTTAATGTGAAATACATACTCATTTATGTATTTATGTATGTAGTGTATAAATAGTAGAAGCCATAAGGAAAGCCAGCTTTAGAATTGTACACTCTAGCACTTCAAAATTTATGTTAAAATGTTTATTTGGCAAGTATTTGTTTACATTGTCTTTATTTTTCATGAGTTTTATTTTCTTTTCTTATTATTTTAATTAAGTTGAAAAATACAGTGTGGGGAAGTTCACCACAGTCCAGCTCTCCAGGGGAAGGGTACTTTCAGGTACTTATGAAAACAACATAAAATTTTACTTTAAAACTAATTGCCCTGAAAATTTGCTTTCAAAATGTCTTCTTTTCAAGCTAAGCTGAGGCCTCAGAAATACTTTATGTAAAGATTTATGATTGTTGGAATTCTTTTTTTTAAATGTGTATTTCATAATACCCCATTTTGGTTTTATATTTACATGTAGTTTAATTTTACTTGATCTTCAAAAGTAAGAAACTTTAATCAGCTTATCAAATCAGCTGAACCAGATTTTAAACTCTGAAACTGCAATTTACTAAATCAATTATTATCAATTTGTTAACCCTGAAATCAATCTTTTTTCCTTACATTTAACTACAAAGTGGGTCTTTTTTAAGTCAATAATCTTTATTAAGTGCTTCAAACGCAAGTCAAATCTAACTCCAAACAGTAAACTGATTGATCATTGACTATCAATTCTTTGAAGTCACTGTGATACACTAGTATTTATTAAATGTTATATTCAGAGCCAAATATGATGACACATGCATGCCTGTAATTTCAGCTCCTTGACAGGCTGAGGCAAAAGAACAGGAAGCTCAAGGCCAGACTGAATAACTTACTTTTGTTTCAGTTTTTCAGACAAGGTCTCATGTAGCCTAGGCTGGCTTTAAACTCACCATGTCGCTGAAGATTGCCTTGAACTCCCAATCCTTCTGCCTCTGCCTCCAAATGCTCTTATTATAGTCATGTGCCACTGCTCCTGTTCTCAGCCTGAGCATCTTAGTGAGACACAGTCTCTAAACCAAAACAGGACTAGAGATATTGTTCACTAGTAGAATAGTTGCCATCATCAAATTCAGTTGCCTGAATTTGATCCCTAGCACCAAAAAATAAAAAGATTCATTTAAAAATTCGTTGCTGTATTCAGAGAGTGTGAAAATGTGCTACATAATACTTAACATTTTAAGCCAAATTTTCCTCTGAATGTGTCATTAAACTAAATACCAATATTTTATATATATGTACACACACACAGATATATATATGTATATATATATATATATATATATATATATATATATATATATATAAAATCCCACATACAGCACCAGACATTTAATCTTGCCTAGAGTTTTCTTTCAAATTTCAACTTTTTAAAAAAGAAAATTGGCAAACCCTCCAAGTATGTTTCCTTGTCTTTATTCAGACTTGAGTCTCAACATATATCCCATAGTTATACTGTGTTTAATCAAACTGTATTTGGTCTCAAAGCAATTAGAATGTAATACAGGGGCTGGGGACATGGCTCAGCAGTTAAGAGCACTTGCTACTCTTGCAGAAGATCTGGGTTCAGTTCCCAGCACCCACATGGTGCCTCACAACCACCCATATAACTCCAGTTCCAGAGAATCTGATGTCTTCTTCTGACCTCTGTATTCTGTATACATATGGTGCATATACATTTGCTCAGACACATACACATAAAAGAAAATTAATATTTTTCACACTGTTTTGTTTTGTTTATTTTTTTCAAGACAAGGTTTCTTTTCTCTGTGTAATCCTGGTTATCCTGAAGCTTGCCTTTTAGACCAGGCTGGCCTCAAACTCATAGGTCCTCCTGCCTCTGCCTCCCACGTGCTGGGATCAAAGGTGTGCACTACTACCACCCAGCTTAATTTTTTTTTTAAATGAATGATACAGTAAGTTTGACAAAGATTTACCCATGGCACATGTGTGCTGCTGCCCACCCCACCCCACTGCACCCCCAGCACACACAAATTAAATATAAAAATAATTGAAGGTTATTTAAGTCCTATTTTTAAATAATAGCATACCCCATTTATATTAAAAAAAATCTTAAGTTAGATAACATGAGATTAGATATTAGACTTGGCAGTTATAAATTAAAAAATAGATTATAAAGGTATGATTCCTTATAAAATAAGTATCAAGCAAAGAGATCTTCTACAGAAATTTATCAACTTTAAAAATTGAGATATGTTCTAAAAATTTTATTTACTCTATGACACCTTCATTTTTTTTAAGTGAAGAACACCTGATTTCTACAAATGTTTGATGTTCTGATTATATGATTTTACTATGAATCTTACAGTAGCATCTACTTTTTAATAATAAATTACATTACCTTGCTAGTTGCACTATATTGGGCTAACCATTTTCAGATGACACTGGAGCAGCACTCTTTAGCTGGGAAACTGAAATCAATGCAGAGCAAGCTTTGCTGGTGTTTTGGACACTTAAAAACTGTGGCCTCCAGTAAAATTCCAAGTTAGAGATCAGTATTTAAACACGTTATTTACTTAAAATATAACATTGCTAGGTTTGAGTAGTTGATACATGTTTTATTACTCAACTGTTTACACATCTTCCATCAATCCATGAAGGTTTCATTTTAAAGATTTGTCCCCAGAAACTCCTCTAAGAAATATCTGTACTCACAGTCCCTGTGCTCATCATGAGCTGTTCTTCTATTCTGATTTATATTCGATTTTTTTTCTTTCCACATAATCTGCTTCTACTCATTGTGTACTAATTAAATATGATCCTTTATGTTCCTCTAAAGTAAAATTTCACTGTGATTTTCAAGTGTCAGTGGTGACTGTCTGTGGTTTGACCTGTTTCCTTCCTTGGTGTGTCATTTCATATGTTTCTGAGTCTGACCTGCCTTTCACTTCAGAATGAGGAAATTCAACTCAGAGATTCTCAAGTGTTTAGACTTACATCTTTCATATTTTTAGTTTCTCTCTTTTTGAGAGAGAACTTGAAAAACAAATCTGATTTGTCTTTACTGTTTTTGTAATCAGTTTCCAGAGGAGACAGAACTGGATCTTTTGTCAGTTACTATTGAAGGTCCATCACATTACTCATCAAACAGTGAAGGATCATGTTCGGTGTTCAGCTCTCCCAAAGCCACAGGAGGCTTTTCACCAAGTGTTCCTTTCCAATCCGAAGATGGCCGACGGGACGACAGTCTGTCTTCTACCAGTGAAGACTCTGAGAAGGATGAAAAAGATGAAGATCGTGAGAGGGAGAGATTCTATATTTACAGGAAACCCTCGTGAGTAACCTTTTATTTTAAGATCTTTAGATGGTATGTCAGAATCTAGACGTAAATCTAAGGCATTTTATCTAGTCTAATATTTATTAGCAAGCCAAGCATGATGTCACATGCCTATAATTCCAGCAGTGGGATCAGGAGTTAAGATCCTCCTGGACTACATAGCAAGCGACTCTGTCTCAAAAATATAAAGTCATAACAATAATGAGTTATCAAAAAAGTGTTAATTTTTTGAGTAATTCTAAGATACATATTCATAATTTCTAATGTAATTTAACTTTATATGGTACTGTTTTCTTCTTAATTTAATGGGTTTATTTAAATTACTTCAGTTATTTCTCCATGATAATACCTGTCAATAAAAAGGAAATAAATAGAGATAAGGTTATAGGTTTAATAATGGTGAAAGCAATATTCCTCCTGGGCTTAATAAAAGTAAAAGGAAACACTGAAAAGTATCGTTAGTTGAGAAAAATAATAAATAGTAAAGGGAAGTATGTAGCAGTGGATGAAGATTTCAAATCATTCTAGAAAGAAATGAGATAAGATAGTATTGATAAAATAAAAGGTAGGTATGTATGTATGAAATCTTACTGAGAATGTGCCCTCATGAGGAGTTAGAAGGACCTTTAAAATCCACCCACCTTTAAAGCTGCACTGCAGCTGTGACAATAAGAGAAGAGTTTCCACTGTGCCCATCATCTTCCTACTGAGCTAAGATGATTCTTTCCCCTTTCTCCAGGGTGGAGCTACTAGCTTTGGAATCTTTTGTATTAGTGTATTTTGGCCTATTTCTTCACTTACTGGAATATAGCTTCAAATAACCTAAGAAGAATCACAATTCAAATCTGCTTTCTTAAAGTTTTTAAAAATATAAAATAAGTTTAATATGCTCAAGTTTCATTATTGGATTAAGTACAGAATTCTAAGAATTAATATTTCTTCTAAGAAAATCTGTTTCCTTTTATTCCAGCATCAGTGTTTAGTGTTTGTTGTTTGTAATCCTCTCAATACTGTCAGTGTGGATTGCTCTGTTTTATAAGTGTTTATCTGTACTTGGGCATTTTAAGGGTTTTTGAGATGTTGCCTCTTAATTTTGCAATGGTGTGTCCAGGTTTCCTTTCCAAATAAATTTTCCATTTATTTTGGTAATTCTTAAAATACAAAAGTGTACTTGGGCTTTTAGGGAAACACTTTTTTAGACTTGTTTAGGTATATTCTTTGCTTTATATAGTTCTATTTTTATTTTTCTATTTTAGGTGTATGATGTTTACCTGTATGGATATGTGTACAGTGCCTGAAGGTGCCAGAAGTAGGCATTAGATTCCCTGGAACTAGAGTTTCACATGATTGTGAACTGCCATGTGGGTGCTGGGAATTGACCCCGGGTCATCTGGAAGAGCATCCAGTGCTTTTAACTGCTGAGCCATCTCTCCAGCCCCTATTTTCTTTTTTAATAGTAGACTTCTGAGTCAGACAGTTGCTTCCTGTGTACACAATACGTAGTTATTTTATTTGTTTTTATGCTTCCAATTTTTTACTGATTTAATAATCTTTTCCAGGTGTCCAGCTTGATCATATTTATGTTTTCTTTTGGCAAGAACACTCAGCATGAGTTGTTCGAGTATGTAGTACAGCACCATTCTTCTGTGGCCTGTGCAGCATAGCAGGTTTTCTAGAATCTCTCCTGAGTAAATGAGACAATGCTGTTTGCTGGCAGTTCCCTGTGGCACCTATCATTCCTTTCCTTATTTCTGTGGTTTTGACTATTTTAAAGAGGAATCTGTACTATCTTTTCTTCTTTGACTGGAGTTTCTTTTGCTTCAGGTAATGACCTCAAGTTCATTTGTGTTACTGCATATTGCTGCATTTCTTTCAAGGCAGAATAGTTATATATATCCCTTTGTTTCCTCCTAGGAGTTTTACCATCATAGGTCTTATATTTAAGTCTTTAATAGATATCTATATTTTTTACCTTTTTGACAGACATTTTTATCTTATTCCACATCTTAGCTGTTGTGGAAAATGGCACAGTGAACAAGGAAATGCTATCTCTTCAAGATCCTGGTTTTAGTTCTTTTGGATAAATGCCCAGAAATGGATCCTGCAGTAACTGTATTTGTAATTTTTTGAGGAGCCAGTTTCCTCTAATTGTTAGATATTTTACATTCTTACTACCAATGGAGAAGGATCTAGTTTCTGTAAATTCTGACCTACTTTTGTTAATAGTCATTTTAACAGTCTGTTCCATTATGTTTGCTTTTATACCATACTGTAGGTTGGTTTGCTTTTCTTTGATGGTTAGTGTGAATACGTTTCGTATTGCCTGTATGTGTCTGTGTTGAATACTGTTATGTCATCTTGAGGAAATGTCTGTTTAAGCTATAAGCTCTTTTTTTTTTTTTTTTTTTAGTTTTTGAGACAGGGTTGGTGTAGAATATTATTTTAACTGGGCAAAGATGTGTTACATTTGTTTATGCTGTGGAATATTACTTTAACTGTATAAAGGAGTGTTACTTTTGTTTATGCTGCATTTGTTTAATTACGTGAAGATGTGTTATATTTGTTTCACCTCACCTGCCTAAGGCACCCGATTGGTCTAATAAAGAGCTGAGCAGCCAATAGGTAGGCAGGAGAAAGGATAGGTGGGGCTGGCAGGCAGAGAGAATAGACAGGAGGAGAACTCTGGGGAAGAGAGTAAGGAGTGAGAAAAGGAGAAGGAAAGAATGGGGGCCACGCAC
>CABHPQ010139192.1:15187-27189 GCA_902168405.1 Peromyscus aztecus
GGGCAAGAAGACAGGCAGACATGGAGAAGCAGTGAAAGTAAGATAAATAGAAGGAAGAAAGGGAAGAAGCCCCGAGGCAAGGGGTAGATAAAAACAGGTTCATTTAAGTTAAAAGAGCTAGCCAGAAATGTACCTAAGATAGGCCGAGCATTCAGAACTAAAAATAAGTCTCTGTGTCATGATTTGGGAACTGATTGGTAGCCCAAAAGAAAAGGCCTGGTACACAGGGTTTCTCTGTGTTTCAGCCCTGGCTATCCTGGAACTCACTCTGTAGACCAGGATGGCCTCCAACTCACAGAGATCCACCTGCCTCTGGATTAGCCTGGCACAGCTCTTTTTATAATTGGGTTTTTTTGGTTGTTTTGATTTTTTTTCTGTTTAGCTCTATAAGTCTCTTTTAGACATTAACGTCTTGTCTTAATTCATATGCTGCATTTCACTCTGCTGATTATTTCCTTTGCTCTGGAGACACAGCACTTATTTGGTGTGATATAATTTTGTCTGGTTTTGCTTTTATTTTCCTGTGCTTTTCAAATTGTGGTATCTGTGAAATCATTGTCAATATCAGTGTCATGGAAATTTTTCCCTTTGTTTCCTCCTAGGAGTTTTTTCATCATAGGTCTTTAAGTCTTTAATCTAGTTGGAGGGTTTTGGGGGTTGTTCTGTTTTACTTTTTTTTTCTTAGGGATAAGTCCCTGCTTTGTAGTCAGTCTCCCCTGGAACTTGCAATCTTCTTGCCTCAGTCTCCTGAGTGCTGGGATACCAGCATGAATGAATTTATGGAGCAACATCAGGATCAATGTTATCACCAGTTGTGTGTGGTATTTAGTTCCACCACATGTCAAAGATCTTAGGCATTTTTTTCTCTTTCTTTCCCTGTTCTTCTGTCTTTTAATAACAACAGGAAGGCAGCATTTAGATTTTATAATTTGTAGAAATGATACCTCTACCAACATAGAGTACAGTTTATACACTGGTATTCACATTCATTGATAGTTGTGATTATGCCTGTGTCTTCATCACCTAGCACCTACTAGCAGATAATGGTCAATTCATAATTGTGGATCCATTAAACCTAGAAAAAAAATTCAGTTAATATTAACTAGTTGAATAATTTCTGTTATTTTATAAAATAATAAAATTTCCTTACAGACTGTTACTCACATAACATTAAGAAATAGTTCATTAGGAAGACTTCAATTTACTATAAGTAATATTCCTTGTTTTCTGCAGACATACCTCTCGGAAGAAAGCAACAGGCTTTGCTGCTGTTCATCAGCTGCTTACTGAACGCTGGCCTACAACACCAGTCAACCGAAGTCTTAGTGGCACAGCCACTGAGAGAAACATTGACTTTGAACTTGATATACGGGTTGAAATTGACAGTGGGAAATGTGTCCTCCACCCAACCACACTTTTGCAGGAGCATGATGATATAAGTTTAAGAAGGTAAGAGACTAGCTAAAAAAGTTACATGGAATTCATTAGTTAGAAACACTGTTTATATATCATAAATTATCACAAACTTTCCCCTGTCCAAACCTGCAAAATTTAAAAGTATCTGGTTGTAGTTACAGTGGTCATTTTCATAATATGCAGTTTTTTAGAACAAATACATATTTTCTGGTAATTAGAAGTGAATATATGATTTAAAGACTGGTAAATTTGTTAATTATAGATCTTTAGACTGATGATTTTAGCTCAGTGGTAGAATGTGTACCTGTTGAGTGAGCACAGAATTTAATCCCGAGTAGCACACACTACACACATATAGATGTAAGTAAGGAATTCTTTGGAATTCTTTCGACAAGCCTGAATTTCTGTCTTGCCTTTGTATTGAATACATTTCTGTCATTAAGAATTTTGATGTGGGGGAATCTATGGCTGATATGTAAAGTTGAATTATGTTATAAAATAAAATAAATTCAAAAAAAAAAAAAGAATTTTGATGTGGCCGGGCGGTGGTGGCGCACGCCTTTAATCCCAGCACTCGGGAGGCAGAGTCAGGCGGATCTCTGTGAGTTAAAGGCCAGCCTGGGCTACCAAGCGAGTTCCAGGAAAGGCGCAAAGCTACACAGAGAAACCCTGTCTCGAAAAACCAAAAAAAAAAAAATTTTTTTTGATGTGTTTACAAACAAAAAAAGACTGGAAGTAGTTATGCAAATAGGGCTAACTAAATGGAAATATTATGGATATAATTGCAAGATTACCATTTGTTTCTATCATTAACTAAATGATGATATAAACAGATTTAGCATTAGATTGTGTTTCTTTGGAGGGGTGTGTATGTGCATGTTCCTGTGTGGATGTATGGGTGTGCTTTTGTGTGTGGAGGTCAGAATCAACCTGAGGTATTGCTCCTCAGATGCCATACACTCTGTGTTTTGAGACAGGGTCTTTCACCAGCCAACAGCTCACCAAGTAGGCTAAGCTGACTGGCCAGAGAGCCCAAAGGATCTTCCTGTCTGTACCTGCACAAGCACTGGCATTATGAGTGTGTGTCACTATGATTTATTTTCTGAGCTATGAGGCTTAAACTCAGGTCCTCATGGTTGCTATTGGAAATGCTTTCCTGGCTAAGACATTTCCTCAGCTCTTTCTATGAATTTTTCTTTTTCTTTCCTGGTCAAAAAATGAATTATGAAAGTAAAGTAACATTTACTAGTAAGTGAGAGGGTAAAAATGTAAATAAGAATGGCAGAATGCTAACAGCTGTTAAAACAGGTAATAAAGATTCTCCACTCCATTCCTTTTATTTTTTATATGTCTGAAAAAAAAGATTTTAATGGTCCATCAAATGAAATTTTTACAAAATAAGAGGATAAAAAACACTGTAGACAATTACAGTATCTCATAAATGTAGTAATGGTGATTGAAGAATAACTGGTAGGCCATTTTAATTGAACCATAAAAGACTGTTAATATTTAGCTGCATTTGGTTCATCCTGTTATGTTTAAATGATACAATTGTGAACTTAGCAAAGCATAAAGGCAATTGTGTACGCCTGTACATACTTGTAATTCCAGCATTCAGAAGGTGGAGGCAGGAAAATGCCTGGTCTTAATCATGACCCTGTCACAAACATGCATGCATGCATACATTGATACATTCATACATAGAGATAGCTAGCTTTAAAACATATAACATTATCATTTTTCTAAGACATTAACTAATCTAACTAGAAGTTCTGATCTTTCCTTTTCCTACTTTTTGAATTACTACTTTCCCTTTATTGTATAAATAAAAGTTAGCTTTGAAACAAAAGAAAAAAAAATAGTTTTTTAAAAAATAACACCCCTCCCGCCTTTTTTTTTCCTGTAGGAGTTATGATCGAAGTTCTAGGAGTTTAGATCAAGATTCGCCTTCAAAAAAGAAAAAGTTTCAAACTAATTATGCTTCTACTACCCATTTAATGACGGGCAAGAAAGTGCCATCCTCTCTACAGACAAAGCCCAGTGACTTAGAAACAACAGTGTTTTATATTCCTGGAGTGGATGTGAAGGTAAAAACCTGATTGTCTGGAATAAGAGACTAGACCATTAATAGCAGTGTTTATTTTCTACCATATATTTTTCTTTTGCTTATTTTATTAAAACATGAAACTTTCTGACTTAGCTAACATAGCCATAGTCTGAGCATGAGAGTGTCTAAATTGTGGCTTACCATTTTGCTCGTACATCTTTTCCTATGAAAGTTTGGCAGAAAGAAGTGATACTGATATTCATACTAGGCTTGCTAAACTGTACCTAGTGTAATTTCATCAAATAATAATGTTTTTAATTTCTAAAATTATTGAATCTAGACTGTTAAGCTCAAAAGAACTTTAAAGATGATCTGGATTGAGCTCTTTTTTTTTAAAAAAAAAAAAAAAAAAAAAAAAGGCAAGTAGTTTCCAGAACCTTAAAGCTAACTTACAAAGCTGGAGCTAAGTTTTCAGGCTCCTGAACCAGTGTTCCTCTGAACTACATCTTCTATATCTCATGCTATTTCCTTATCTGCAAAATGTTTATTTTGATTTTTTTAATACAGTTGCATTACAATTCTAAGACATTAAAGACTGAATCACCTAATGCCTCCAGAGGATCTTCCTTGCCTAGAACACTCTCCAAAGAGTCCAAGTTGTATGGTATGAAAGATAACGCAGCATCTCCTTATTCTCCTCCTTTACCTTGCACTGTCCAGAGCAAGACTAACACCTTACTTCCTCCCCAACCCCCACCTATTCCCTCAGGTATTTGAGACTGCACTGTATTTTGTCATGTTTTTCATAAATTTTTAGTTTTTCTTCTTGCTCTGTTGAGACTTTTTAATTCCTTTGTTTAAGAAGGGATATAGACTTATCAGTAGTGACTGTATAAAATCTGCCTGTGGACGTACAAAATAACTACTTTAGACTCTTTCTTGATAATAATAATCTTTATAAACAAACCACACTTTTAGAACAATGTATATTTACCAAAGGGTAGTTCATATGGTTTAAGTTTGGGAGCTATAGTCAGCCAGGAATCTAATTTACACATTTATGAGTACACTGGGATTACTTGCAATTATTAATTATCTGTTGTGACACAACAGGTTACCCAAAACTTATAACCTTAATCACAGTGATCTATTGATGAAAAAAAAACCCAAGTGGAATTTGGCTTGATAAATTTCAACTCACATTTTTTTTTTTTTTTTGGTTTTTCGAGACAGGGTTTCTCTGTGCAGCTTTGCGCCTTTCCTGGAACTCACTTTGTAAACCAGGCTGGCCTCGAACTCACAGAGATCCACCTGCCTCTGCCTCCCGGGTGCTGGGATTAAAGGCGTGTGCCACCACCGCCCGGCTGAACTCACAGTCTTTAATGAGGTTGAAGTCAAGATGCTGGCTAGGTCACCTGAATACTTGACTAAACTAAAAAGATTTTCCAGCCTGTCCTAGTCATGTGACTGGCTGACTGGTGCCCAGTGGGGCATCACAACTGAGATGAGAGTATTTTTATGATACTGCAGTTAACATCCTTTGAGTGGAATGATAGAAAGAAAAGCAACAAACCTGCAATGCTTAATAGCTTAGCTATAAAAGTCACAGAGTACTACATTTACAGTTTCTTACTGATTATACAGACCATTGAGGATGGGAACTAGAACTTGAAAGCCAGCAAGGATCCTTGAAAGCCATCTTGGAAATGGCTATCATAGTATATAAATGATACTTTACACATGCATATATATTTTTTCTATCATTCTATATATATTATATATATTCATATATACATTCAGGTATATAATTCATATATACATTCATATATATATGATAGAATCTCTAATATAGGGACTGTTAGAGCTGACAATAATTATTAAAGAAGTTTCATTTGGAAATTTCACATGATATACAAACCCTTTGAAATAGTAATGAATCATGATGATAATACCTAGTGCTTACCACTTCTCAATTGACAAAGTATAGCTAGATTCATTAAGAATGAGGCAGATACTAGTATTCCATTTTATAAATGGAGAAAGTGAGGGCTTATAGATTTGGGGCATTTTCCTATATTTATACAACTAATGTTCAAATTGGGTATTAGAGACAAAGTTAGCTAAGACTTTGTTAGGTATTTTTATGCATTTTATGAAGCAGAAATACTTGATTAAGAAGAAAGAAACATGGTATCCTGTGCAGAGAAGTATTGTCAATATGTATATACTAAGCATAAGAAATCCAAAAGCTGTGATGTTTTCCCTCTACTTTCCACTAAATCACATTAGTCAAGATTTGCTATCTTTTCAAGTGAACAAATGGACTAACACCAGCCAAAAACTTAGCAAAAGTATAAAATTGAAAATTTGGAACATATTGTGTAACCTAGTATAACTAAGAATAAACATAGTATTATAAATCATTAATGATATGTGTGGTCTAACATTAATATATCATTTCTATCGGCCTATTTTTATTGTTTTCTCATGTAGTCTTAGGTAAAGTACTTTGTTTAATTGCTGTCATACAGTTCTAATTTCTCATTAACTTATCATGTTTTGTTGGGACATTTTCTTGAATTTCATTCAATGTACCTCATATTTACTGACATTCTAGCCAAAGGAAAAGGAAGTGGAGGAGTAAAAACAGCCAAGCTATATGCCTGGGTAGCGCTTCAGTCATTACCAGAAGAAATGGTTATTAGCCCTTGTCTATTGGACTTTCTGGAAAAGGCTCTGGAAACTATCCCAATTACACCAATTGAAAGGAATTATACAGGTAAGTGTTCTCCTCATATGCTTTCTAATTTTAGGTCTTGTTTCATAGACTTTCTCAGTGCTATTATACATTGTTATGTATTCCATTATAAAACAAGTTATAGAATTGGAGAAGAGCCAGAGAAGTCATCTCATTCTCATTTGCAAGTGGAGAACCCAAGCTGTGGTGAAGCTTTATGATTTTTTTTTTCAAGGAAACAGCTAGATAGTGACAACATTAATGATTGTGGGTCCTATGTTCATGTGTTTCTTGCAGTGGATTCTCTTTGTAGGCAAGACATAAATACTGTTTTCTGTGTATAGTGTGTGATGTGGGAGAATTTAATTTTGGGAAATGAACATGAGATTTGAGTAGGCAAGGATATGTAAGCAGACAGATTTCAAAGCAACTTCTGGTGTTGATATGTCTGTGTCAGTACTAGTTAGAGATAGGGATCTTCCAATGGTTTGCCCTTGATGTGATCTAAAACTTGAAACTAAATATTTTAACAGCAGTCAGCTCACAAGATGAAGATATGGGGCATTTTGAAATCCCAGATCCTATGGAAGAATCAACAACATCCCTAGTGTCATCTTCAACGTCTGCCTACTCTTCCTTCCCTGTAGATGTTGTGGTTTATGTTCGAGTTCAGGTAATGTGTGTCATTTCTTCAAAAAGAAAATATTCTACTTGAAATTTCAACATTACTTCCCTTCAAATTTTTCTGAGTCACAGTTTCACAAATGTTTGATATCTACAATGGCTTAAAAGTTTGCGCCGGGCGTTGGTAACGCATGCCTTTAATCCCAGCACTCAGGAGGCAGAGCCAGGCGGATCTCTGTGAGTTCAAGGCCAGCCTGGGCTACCAAGTGAGCTCCAGGAAAGGCACAAAGCTACACAGAGAAACCCTGTCTCGAAAAAACCAAAAAAAAAAAAAAAGTTTGCTAAATCCCAAGAAGTGTATGTAAAACTGCATGTATATACTTAGTATTCTGAGCAGTTTCATAGATTAGGATTTTCCATTTTTGAATCTCAATTTTCTATGAAACAAGATTAAAATATGTAAGTTTAAACCTTTTGAAAACATTTCACCTCTGTAGTAGTGTGGTACTCTTAGCTGTAACAGTTAATGTAGTTTAAAATATTTTATTCTTTAATGCAATCTTATCAATACATCCTTTGATTCAATCCATGTGTTAAAGAGGATTGGAAAGATGCTTGTATCCAAACTTCAAGTTCAGTTTACCATTCAGTTAAAATTTTAAAATCAGTCTGTAAGAAAAAGAACATTTTTTTTAAATCTTTTGATATTATAATTATATCATTTCTTTCCCTTTGTCTTCCTACCCAAAATCCTCCCAAATAAACTGCCTTGCTCTTTGTAATATTAAAAAAAAAAAAGAAAAAGAAAAGTGCTGGTGTCGTCTGTTGCAAGGATTTCCTACAGTAACTATTTGGCCAAAAGATCTCCAGTCTGACACTCGGGTTTTGTTAAAGGTCTGATGAAAATATACTAAGTACTTGAAGGTTTGTAAACCTTTGTTACTAACGCAATAGTGTTTTCAATATTTTATTTATTTATTTATTTATTTATTTGGTTTTTTCGAGACAGGGTTTCTCTGTGTAGCTTTGATGCCTGTCCTGGAGCTCGCTCTGTAGACCAGGCTGGTCTCAAACTCACAGAGATCCGCCTGCCTCTGCCTCCCAGTGCTGGATTAAAGGCGTGCGCCACCACTGCCCAGTGTGTTTTCAATATTTTAATATGAGATTGCTCCCTTTAAAAGATTTGCAAAATTAGTGTGGGCATAAATATGTTTAAGGTTCTGAATTATCCAAATGTCAGTGAATCTTCAAATACTTAGCTTGCTTTATATAAGATCTTAACTCCGTAGCCCAGGCTGGCATGTACTCTAGATTGGCCTTGAACTTGCAGTAATCCTTCTACCCCAGACTCCCTGAGAGCTGGGCTTAGAATGAGCCTCTATGCCTAGAATATTTAGATTCATAAAGATTGTACCATTCTGTTAATATATTTTGGTTTATATGCCATCCTTCTGTTTTTATAAGCTGTGGCATTAAATTTAATTACTTTTAAATGTCAGATGATTAAACGTAATACATGGTATATGTATGTTAAAATGGAAATTACATATAACTTTTAGAGTCCACTATGAAATTGTTTTAACCATGCAGTTCCTAGAAATCTTTTTTCTCCTGCTTCCTATTCTTTAGCCTTCACAAATCAAATTTAGTTGCTTGCCAGTATCAAGAGTAGAATGCATGCTGAAGCTACCATCCCTGGACTTGGTGTTTTCTTCAAACCGAGGAGAACTGGACACCTTGGGGACTACATACCCTGCAGAGACCTTATCCCCTGGTGGTAATACTCCTCAGAGTGGAACAAAGACCTCTGCTAGCAAAGCTGGAATACCAGGTATAGAAACACTAAGTCACCTGATACAAATCCAAGTACTATTTTTAAATAAATTTTAACAGTTATTCATCTGTATTTAAAATAGATTTAGGAAAGCAGAATATTAGAGAATTGTGACATTTGTAGGGAAAAAAAACCTGTAGTAGACCAAAGTTGTAAGTATATTTCATTTGTTAGTAGACTATGAATCCCCTTTGATATATATTTGTAGCTCAACGGTAGTTAGATAGTAGCATTGTTGTTGCAGCTTGACTGCTACTAGAAGCACTCTGATAAGAATACTTATAATCTACACATCATGTGCTTTGGAATGTTTTCTATCATGTTGGAGTTTACACTTTGGGAACAATGAGGTTTTCAAATGGCAAATAAGAGATAATGCTTTTATAAAGATGTGTTCTTATAAAAATTTTACCAAGTAGCACTTGTATTTTTAAATAGTAAATTTTGCTCTCTACCTCATTTGTTTCATGAAAGGTTTTATTGTAAATTACAGTTGAGGATTTCTTAATGAGGTAACACTCCTTCCTCACTAAAAGTTCTGTGCCAATAATTCATATAGAAATATAAATATAAACAATAGCAATATTATCTAGTTTAAGTGGGAATTAACAGTAGAATTGAAATGTCATTAAAATAGCGGTTCTTAACCAAGGGCAGCAGTTGCCTTCCAGTATTGGGATTTCACAACTGAGAGACTTTAACTGGAAACTTATGGGGAAGCCAGGAACACTGTGCAAGCAACCTGCCAATCTGAAAATCCTTCTTTCTGAAAAGAATTATTTGGTCTAAAATGCTAGAAGGTTGAACTTATTAAGGCAAAATATGAATGAAATCCTAAACTCCAGTTTCAAGAGAAGCATAAAAGCTGTTGAAGGGAACTCAGCCTTCAGATTTGGAAGGAATCACTTGGGTCCTTTTTTTTGTGGTTATCTTGAATTCAAAATCTTACCCAAATAGCCTCATGTTTGGCTTTTGAGAGCATGGTAGTGCTTGTAGACTTACTTGTGACTAATGATGTTGAAATGTCTCCTATTTATAGGCTCATCAGGATTTTGTGACTAATGATGTTGGGATATCTCCTATTTACAGGCTCGTCAGGATTAGGCAGCCCGCTTGGCCGAAGTCGACACAGCAGCAGTCAGTCAGATCTGACTGGCTCCAGCAGCAGCTCTTCTGGCCTGAGCTTCACTGCATGCATGTCTGACTTTTCCCTGTATGTGTTTCACCCCTATGGTGCAGGGAAGCAGAAGTCCACTGTTTCTGGTCTCACATCCGGATCAGGAGGACTAGGTATATTTACTTTTTTGTGCCTTTTGTTATGTTTTTTTAAAGCTTTCTATTCTTAGACTATGTTACCTTAAATAATGGGTATAAACCAACATAAAAGCTTGTGTTTTTCCCTTTTGATAATACCTATTTTATCCCTATAAGTAAAAATACAAAACAAGATATTCAGATAAACTGATTTTACAAGGATTTAAAACTTAAGAATGCTTGTTAAATGATATATATAGCATAATAGCTAAAGATACAAAAGTTTTCTTATAATACATATTTAAATATATTATCAGATTACTTTGCATAAAATTTTAGTCCATAAAAAGTAAAATTTTAAAGTATGTAGGTTATGCTTGATAATAAGCCATCATTTAGTAAAATGAAGTCTGCATTTTAAAGCTCAGGCCTCATAAATGAATAGTTCTTACATTTATACAAGTAAATTCTAGCTTTTGTTGTTGGAGTGAGCTTGTTAAAACTGCCACCTCTGTATACAGGCTTCAGCCTACCTAAACTGCTGTGAAGAATGCAGATGCTCGTTAGATTATTCTGTCTGAATTTTCCCTCATTTAACCTCTTTTCATTGGTGACATGTTACTGTGTGCTGGATAGTTTTCATTAACTAGTTCTGTGCATATACACACATCTCTTTGTGCATATGCATACATATGAACGTTTTTCTTATTTTGGTTTTATTCTTAGGGAATGTAGACGAAGAACCTACTTCAGTCACTGGTCGAAAAGACTCATTAAGTATAAACCTTGAGTTTGTAAAAGTGAGCTTGTCTCGGATAAGGCGCTCAGGGGGTGCCTCATTTTTTGAAAGTCAGTCTGTAAGCAAGTCTACAAGCAAAATGGACACTACATTAATCAATATATCTGGTATTCTATTTTATAACTTTTAATTAAAATATTCTTGTTATTGTAAAGAATTAAACAATGGCCTCTGTTTTTAAGGTGGCTTTGAGCTTAGATGATTTGATGGTGGTGGGGGTTGTTTAAACCATTAACTTAGATAACTATAAACCAAACTAAAATGAGAATGGTTATAGACCTATCAGTGGGTCAGCTGGTGGGGGTTGTTTAAACCATTAACTTAGATAACTATAAACCAAACTAAAATGAGAATGGTTATAGACCTATCAGTGGGTCAGCTGGCCACCAAGTCTGGGAATATGGGCTCAGGCACTTGCATTAGAAGTCATTGACATGTCAGTCTAAAGAAGCTGTGGAAGAGGAACAGAAGAGAAAAGATGCAGAAGGGGAATGACGCCAGAACAGAACCCCTGAAGGTGGCCATAAGGGTGCTTTTCATGTGAAAGTTTTTACCCTGCAACAAAGAGAGAAATAAGTACTCCTTTGCATACTTGGTTTTTGGTTTGCAGTTCTTTTTGTGCAAGTTCATATTGTAGCACATACTGTTGATTTATTTTCCATATTTGAGAGGAGCCCTGTGTTAAACTGAAAGCTTGCCATATAGTTAGTCTCTAGAACCTCTCTGGTAACTGTGGCAGAGCCCTAACTTGCCACCTCCCCAAGAAAAGGACACAGAGCTAATGATCTTACAATGCACTGTTTGTGTAATTTGAAGAAAGACATAAAATCACTTGTTAGATACAATGTATCTTGGTATTTTATGGGTTAGAACAGTAGGTATAATACTCTGTCTGATAACTACCATGTAAAGTGTTAAAAGTTCTGGATGTTTGTTCTGAGCTCTAACAAACTTTATTTCTGTATCAGCTGTTTGTGATATAGGGTCTGCTTCATTTAAGTATGACATGCGCCGACTCAGTGAAATCCTAGCTTTTCCAAGAGCCTGGTATAGGAGAAGTATTGCAAGGCGCCTGTTCCTTGGAGACCAAACTGTAAATTTGCCAAGTAAGCTTGTTATCATAATTAGATTTCTTTTAATTTTGGTTAAAGTAAACAAGATCCATGATTGATAACACAAATTTTGACTTACTTTGTAAGCTATACCATGTAATTCATTAATTTGTTCTAAGAATGTCTAATGAGTCCCTCTAATGGCAAGCACTAGGCATTCCAAACAAATAAATGCCTTC